>JAYKQN010000023.1:5087500-5257500 GCA_036785175.1 Eupleurogrammus muticus | reverse complement strand
TTCACCTGTTACACATCACTAATGATCATTAGTGAACTCCATCAATGTCATCAGCAGTGTTTTGTTTTCAGAAGTTGTGGATCTGTGACAGCATGAAATTGGTCATAGATCCGCATCCGTCACGCGTTGGTTATGGTGACAGGACACTGCTCCGTAAACAGAACACTGACCTAGCAGGGAGTATTTATTTCAAGAGCTTATATTTTTTATATTTCCTCTGTGGATAAAGGTTTGGGAACTTTTTCTTTTCACTGAAGAGCCAAATCAACTGACTCACCCAAACGGCAATAAACACCATCACCGGGATGCACTCCACTTTCCCCTCTGAAAAAACATTCATCAGACAGACAGAGAAAGTAATTGCACGCACACACCCCACATTGAATTTTGGAAGAGAGGCTCCTTCAGTGCAGATGCATTATTCACAATGAATAGCAACAAGTGTTTTTTTGGCATCCTTAGCGGCACTCCTCCATTCCTTTATACGCGTCATCCAGAGCACTCCAGTTAACGTGATTCTTTACCACACACCAGTCATCACATGCAATACCACTATACATCACACACACACACACACACACACACACACACACACACACAACAGCTTCCTTCCTTTGCTGTTTTACGTGTCCTGTGAATGCAAACAATACAATTGCATTAGGAGAGAAGTAAAAAAAGGAGTCAGTAACCGCTCATTTGAACCTCCTGCTCTGTGTGATATGCTGTGTTTTACAGGCACAATTTTGTCCTATAAAACACAGCATATCACACATGTAACATTTGTCCAGAATTTCAGATTAAAAGAAGACCCACGTGTGTTGTGTTGCAGAGATTTATCCTGAAGTGAGCGTTGGTAATAACACGATGTTCCTCAGGGACGATGGCGAGTTACTGTGGTGTCCAGTCTGCCTTCAGTCCAACATGAGACGAAGAAGAAGAAGAATCATGAATATATCTTCAGGTGAGAAACTATTTATTTATATCTCCGCTGTGTGTCTTTTTAATCCAGACAACTCCTATTCGTAATTTGGTAATTTATCTCTTGGCCTTGATGTTTCTAATCCCTGTTGATGTCTTGGTTACAATATGCAACTTCACCTTTACATGTTAGAAACTACACGAGGGAGATTTGCCACAGAAACCTGTTCTTATGTAGAGATTATGTAAATAGCTGGTGCACAGTGGATTGAGCTAAAATCTAAATATGATGCATCATGTATGAAATACAGGATGCACATATGATCTCACACTTTGATTGTTATAAGATAAGATATGATATGACTTTATTTATCCCACAATGGGGAAATTGTTACTGCAGCGTACAGAGTAAAGAAAAAGAAAAGAAAATAAAAGCTATAAAAAAATAAAAATACACAACACTATGTACAAAATTCGTAGAATTTATGAAAACTAGGAAGGTTTTAAATTCCATTTCACTACCATAACACACTGTACCTTAAAGATTATTAAGCTATTATACTAGTACAATCTAATATTGTTTGCATTATTCCTGATTCCACTTTATTGTCCATGCATATGTGATAATTCACTAGTTTGATTTAGAACTTAACAGTGACTTTACGCCCTAAGAACTGAAAACGAACTGACTTAATCTTTATCTAATATACTTTACAGAGGCACCCTCATAGTTTGAAGCCAGCAGAGGTATAATTTTTCTTGTTCCCGTTGCTTAACATAAACAAATTTATCTTATGATGTGAGATAATGTTGAATTTCTTACATGACGTTAATTTTAGATGCAACTTTCCTGTGCCCTTTGTTAACTCTCGTTCGGACTCTGCACTTGTCGCTACGACGCAGCTAATCTTGACCTCCAGGAAATTAGCATGTCAGAGCTGATTGTGCAAAGGAACGCTTTCTATGTCCAGGTGTGATTACAATTCGTAGACGACGCACAAGTGTGGGCCCACGGAGAGGTGTGAATAGGGGATAGCATTTGTGCAGAGGAAAGCGGGAAATCAAGGACATCTCCAGGAATGAATTGGCTGTGACCTTGTGTGGTGAAGACAAATCCGATCTTTTCAACACAAGTACAATTAATTCCATACATGGATATCCAGTAGGACTGAATTGGACTCATGTCAATCTGAAGTAAAAAGAAAGAAATTGTCTATAAGGTGATGACACGCTGAGTCACATCAAAAAACAACCTTTATGCATCCAAGGAACCGGATGTGCTCCAGCTGCGTTGTGTCCTGGGCAGATCAAACTATTAGAGACGAGCAGGAAGAAACTTTTTTTTTTTTAAACCAGCAACAAAATTATATATATAAAAAAAAAAAAAAAGGAATCGGCGTCATCATCGAACATCACCACCTTGAATAAGTTCAGTTCACAATAGTTTTTCCAGCCATATGTCCTTGCGTCCTTCGTTTTTTTTTTTTTCGTACATCCAGTCCTTGGCTGTTATTTCTACAGCCAAGGACAGAACTCAGTCCCTGCAAGTTTGCTTCTGAATGAAAGATTAATATGTGCGGAGCAAGGCGAGGCTCGGCTTGCATGATTCTGTGCTGCTAAGATTGAATGGTCATATTTCCACAAAATAAATAATAATAATTAAATGGCATGATGGACACCGTGGGTTACCTAAATCCTTGTGTGCTTTTCCTTTTCCTTTCGCATATAATTTTCTTTTCAAAAATACATTTTACTTTGCAATAAGGGATTTACATACTGAAAAAGGAGCATATGTAAGCCCCATACTCCTCCCTAATCTCTTTTCTGGGATTTTCCCAGCAGGTGGTAGCTCAGCAGAAACCCGGATTCAGCCGCCATGGGGAGGGTCATGTGATAGAGGGAAATAAAACGCCAGATTACATGCGTGAGGCGAGGGACGCTGGCATGTTGTGTGGCACAAAAAAATAATGCAGGGGGGGGGCATGGTGAGCCAATGCCAGTGACATTATGTCATGCACGGGACTGATCCTCCGCTGGCAGAAAGAATTTGATATTTGCACCAGCCCCATAATCTGGTGGCTTGTTTACGGATGTGCAGCAAATGAGATTGGAAATGCTAGAGAATCAGAGGCTGAGCAAGAAGACAGCGAGCTCTGTCTGCAGGCAGCAAAATCCAACACGTCTGTGCTTTTTTCAGCGGTAAATAACAGAGTTCATCTCTCTGCATGGTGCCAGCCATGCAGGGAGATGCCTTTTTTTTACAAGGATGTAATTACCGCCGCATATCGTGCGTCTCTTTCGTCATTAGTTGGGAACCATTACTGTAAAACACTGCTGCTGCAGGAGGAGGTGCTGGCAGTCTCCGTAATCTCTGGTGACACATTGAGGAGCTGAGGATGAGAAGGCCCGTTTTGTCAGATTGCCAAACACTCGAATCGCTCCACCTCATTCACCCCCTCCTTTAAAGATTAGAAACAACACTACAAAGGACGGTTCACTCTCCTCCCGCTTTCATAACATAAGCTGTAACTTGGCAACAATGGCATCATTCTGTGACTCCCTGTGGAGACAAACTTGTCCAGAGCAGATTTAGAGTCTCATGGCTGATAAACACAAGCATCCTGGAGCAGTTAGCTTGTGGATATTTTTTTTTCTGGTAATTACAGCAATTAATGTAAATCGATAAATTGAAAGTTTTGATCATGTATGCTAACTAATTATAGATTTGTGCATATTTGTCATACTATACAGAGTATAATACTATTATACTTACTATTAGTAATTACAGAAACCTTACAGTTGGTGATCATACATCTCTCATTTAATTTGTAGGTCGCTCTGTGCCAAATACCACATGACAATGAGAGTGCATGTTTATGCAGATGACACCCAAACTTACTAAGCTCTATGATGCAAAAGACTCTATGATGCAAAAGACTCACTGTAGCAGGGTTTACAAAAAATACTTGATGAAATTACATTGTCTACAATTAAATAACATCTGCGAAATAACAAAATCAGCATTTCATCAACTCAAACATACAGTTACTGACCATTAAAGGATTTTTTACCAAAAAAGGCATCATTGAATAATTTTAGGAAGCAGACATGGTGGAGCTGCTTTCAGCCTCTATACAGATGGAACCAGCGTCAGGATGAGATGAAATGTGACTTAACTTTTACCATTTTACAAACTAAATTAAAATAATATTCTATTTATCTTTGCTATTTTAAATATTTTTCAGTTTGCTCTCAATCCATCCATATTTGTACCCATGGAATCCCTAATATTATAACATGACATTATTAAAATCTGTCTGAAGATTAACATACAAATGCAGTAGTTTAAAGGGGAAAAGAGATGCTATGATTATAACAGGATGCTGCACTGATATATTTATTGTACTGTGAATCTCTATTACTCCAAACCTGACAACTATTAAAAATCTGTCACTACTTTGTAAATCTCAAGGTTGCTCTCTCAGTTGCTTTCAATCAATTCGTGGGTCATCAAAATGCCAGGAAATGGTGAAAACTCCCCAAGGTGAGGCGTGAAGATGTTTTTTTATTTACAGTGATGTAAAACTTGGTAAATTATATAAATTTTTATTTTTTATGAAAATCAAATAACGAATCAATTAATCGAATGTATTACATTGAAATCTAGAGAAATCACTGTGCAATTATGTGGATTTCAGTGGAATATTATTAATATTTAATAAGATTGAGTGTCATGAAGCATCTACTCGCACACATGCACAGAAAAGGTTAGTGAAATTAACTTGAACTTGCACAAAGGCTCAACTTATCCTTATTTCATTTTACAAAGACCTATGAAATATATTTGAGACTTGTGTTTGCAGAGTGTTAGCGTTTTCTTTATAAATGGCCACTCACAACGATCAGAAATCACAGATTGAAAATAGAAGTGGCTTGAACTACCTGGAAATCTATATTTTTTAAGGAGGCCAGTGGCCTCTCATCTTCACCAGCATAAAGCAGCTTTCTATGTGAACACTTGTGCTGGAGAAAGGGCACGTGTAGTATGTTCAGAGAACTGTGGCCTTGGAGGGAAACAAAAAAAACTATGCCCAGAATATAATGGGAGATTTCATAGAATGTCTGCAAATGAAGCGAACAGTCGTACCTGAGTGTTAAATACGCTTTAAGGGAAGTGTATTGTCAGTAGAGGAGTCATGGGCATTTTCATGTAAAGATTTACCTTGGGTTTTTCACGTCGTTTTTTTTTTTCCAGCTTCTGCGAGACAATTGAGCATTCTGTGAGTCACAGTGTTTTTGAATGGCGGGCTGGGTGTATAAAAATCCAGAAGCCCTCGACACATGAGTTTGGAGGCCACTCATCTCTCGGGGTCCGTCACGTATGCACATGCGGCGCCGTCCGGCAGCATCGGCATCCTCACTTCACATCCTGGAGAGCGCGGCGGCACAAAGACGGCTCTTCATCATGAGGTGCTTCATCCTGCTGCTCCTTTCTCTCCTCCTGGTGTCGCACGGGTCTCCAGCGGTCATCACGGGGGTAAGTGGAAGCAATCGGAGATTCACAATAGCTCACAGTAATGGAGAAAAAGAAACAGTGATGTGCTTCTCTTAACCAATTGTCCACAACAGCTCCTTATTTTATGTCATGAAGAATGTGATTTTGTTATAAGGAAATCAAACATTTTAAAGGAAGGGTTATTTAAATACATTTTTATGGATGAAATATGGAAAAAAGCTTATAAATTATGAATTGAATTGAATTATATGTGAAAACACAGATGCATTTTTATGTGTTTTAGCTTTGATTTATATTAATCATATCCTCTATATAGTTGACAAAAGCCTGGTTCTAAAATTCACTTTTAAAATTAAATGTTCATTTGTCAACTGAAAATGTTCTGTAATTAGCATATTCATTTTGAAGGCTTTAATACACAAAAAAAATAAATAAAGAAGTTAATTTAGTCTTTATTAAGGAAATTGACGCCCCCTAAAAAATTGAAATAAACTAAATTACCTGCCAGTAGAATAATAATAAATAATTCTACTCAATATTGTACCAAAAACAATATATTTTAATCAGAGGCTCTTTTGACATTCAGAACGCACGACAGCTACTAGAAGATAAAATGTGCAGCTTTTCATTAAAAAAAAAAAGGACATTGAATTGCAACCACTCAGCCGTTTCTCTGAATGATTTCGCTGTGTGGATCAGGATACGCGATGCTTTGTGGCAAACCTCACTCGCAATAACCGGCTAATAATACACCCATCCCTGACCCTACAACCCGCTCACAATGATGCGAAGTGAGAGGGGGCGAAGCGGGCAGAACACAAAAACAGAAAGCGGTTGCCATCCGCGTCTGTCGCATGAAATCATTTCTGCTCCTCTTCAATCCGCTGCCTGCGTCTCATTCTGAGTGAAAGCTGTCACTCAGCCGCCGCAAACAACAGATCACCAGCTATGCTGTAGTCAGTGGATAATAACACAGGAAAACTATGACCAGCACGCCAAGCTCTTTACAGTATATCTCACCATACAGTAAATATATATAGTGTAATTGTGTTTCATTGTTGTACATATTGTATAGATGCATTACTACATTTCCCTTATTTCAATATAATACTAATGACATATTTTAATACTAATGACATCAAGAAACACTGTAAGTCTCATTAACACACACAAAGGGAATTATAATAATGAGAAAGTGTCTACTAACTACACTAAGCTATACTAAGCTCCTCATGAGCTGGAGACTGTTATAACACAGACAATGCTGCATGTCTTTACGTCTATATATGACCTCCAGCTGTATGTCTTAATCTAAAGGGATCCCAAACTGTGTCCGTTTGTGTACCTAGGCCTGTGAGAGGGACTCTCAGTGTGGAGGAGGGATGTGCTGTGCGGTGAGTTTGTGGATCCCAGGCCTGCGCATGTGCACGCCCATGGGACTGGAAGGCGAGGAGTGTCACCCCATGAGCCACAAAGTGAGCCGGCGCACCTCTCGTCTCATGTGTGAACGTTGAAATTGAAGCTTTCCTATTTTAATAAAACACCTATGATGCCAGTGTGCTCGTATGTTTAGCTCCCACGTTCATTCGGCCTCTCACTCTCTTCTTCTCCAGGTTCCTTTCTTTGGGAAAAGACTTCACCATACTTGCCCCTGTCTGCCCAACCTGGTTTGCGTCCCTGTGGAGGAGGGAAAGTCCAAATGTCTCTCACTACACGCGTATCCAGACATCTACCTCTGAGGACCAACGCGTACTATTAGACTATTTGCTACCTGCACTGTAACTATTTCATCTGCCTTTAAAAGCTTGTTTCCCCAAATTTATTTATTTTAATTTATTTTTTACCTTTATTTAACCAGGAAAACTTACAAACTTTTACAAACTTGAATGTTTATTTTATTTACCTCTGTATATTGGATATTAGTTCATATGCATATATAATCATATACAGTATGTTTGCTTTGTCTGTTTTGCTTTTTGCATTTTTAAATAGATACACATCTATTTCATGGATCAGTGATGAACCAAAGAGCACTAAAAGACAATATTTTTATGCAGCTTGCAGTGAATCATTTCTCTGCCTAATTAGGCTTTAGTTTTTTATTATTATTATCATTATTTGATTTTGGAATGTGGTCAAAATACACATGGAAGCAAGCTTTGTTGGATCTCATTTGTATCTGGCAATAAGAATCCTCTGATGACGAGTGGTTCTGGTTGCACCGCGTCTCGCGGCGCTCTTGCGGGTTAAGAGCTTTCAAAGGGAAACATGAGGAGAAACACATGCTGTCTCACAGACTACAAAAGGACTCGAGTGAAACGAGCGAGTTGGGCCACGATTGCATTGTCTGGTCATAATTGCGGTCCAAGTTTTGCAGCTGCAAAGCACAAACAAGGGAAACATCAAAAACATTTAAATTGCACAAAATATAAAGGAGAGAAGTCTTTTTTCCAGCGTTCACCTTGGCAGCGGGTGAACTCCACGACGACGAGACGGCGCTGAGAAGAATCGCTGTCAGACGTTCAAGGCTCAAAGCTCTAATTAGATTTGTCCAACATGTAAGGCAATGACTCCCATCAATCTCATGCCTTAGTAATGTATGCTGCTCGTCTGTGGCTCTTGATGTGAGAGACATTTCAGTGTCCTGAAAATCCTCAATGGAGTGATCTGCGATGAAGAAGCGCCCCAGATAAGGAAATCCACTGAAGACGGCAGAACACAAAGCAGCCGGGAACAGATGATATATCTCCATAACTTCAGGCGGAATTCGTAACAATTAGTAAAGCAGTGTAGCACTGTGGAAAAATATGAAATAATGGTATAATAATGAAACATGCATCCACCGGAGCCTTAAAAATAATTCATTTCAATGAATTACTGCTGAAACATTTGGAATGTAGCCAACCCAACATAAGCTCGTCAGATAAGTCAAGCCAGGCAAGCAATTACAGTGTACATTTCTAATTGTCTAAATTGTATTGTAGGACCACAGGGAGGAGCACAGAGGTCAGCGACTTCACTTAGCGGAGGAAAGGTCAGTAATGGAACCGGCAGTAAAAAGCTGAGCAAAAAAAAAAACAACAACCACATTTGCGTTGCCCTGAAGACAAAACACTGTGCGCCAAAAATACCTGACCCGCATTCTTTCACGTTTCGCACGGGGGCACGTGCGTGTGAGCCGGGATCCTGCACGGCCAGCTGTCAGAAACACGCAGGCACGCTGCGATGCTGATGGTTACGGTGTGCGCCGGGGGGGGCCGAGCTGGAGCTGGTGCTGCGTGGTGATCAGGCCGGACCTCGTACACCTCACTAAATCACAGAGATTAAACCCAGAGCCGTAGCTTCAAGAGATTTTTTTTCTTCTTTTTGTACAATCAAGGTTGTGTCGATGAATGCAGCAGTAATTTCCCAAATCAATACTTGCTTAAGGTCGGAGCGGAGCTTGTTTATTTTAAAAAGCAGGCCGTGCACAAACAGCCAATTGAAACAAATCTGTTAGCGGAATATCACACTTCTAGAGGGAAAAAATGAAGCCTCTAACCTTTCAGCAGGCGGCTGCTATTGTTGATCGGTGTCAGGACACGGAAACGATTCCAGTGGATATTATTAGATCAGTCGATTTTTTTCACGTCAGGCTGTCAGAGTGGAAAAGAGAAAGGAGTATTTTTTTTAGATTATTTGTTTTTACACTGACGTTCAACACCCACGCAAGTGACAGCAGGACCACAGGCCGCCCACTGAAATGGGTCACATTCAGTTAACTCTAACTCTGTTATTTCCCATTATATATATAATGTGACATTGAACAACAACAGGCATTGCAGTCCAGTTACAGCACCAGTCCAAAGGTCGGACGCACTTTTTCCATTAAGGGAAAGTGGTTGCTGCTGTTTTGATTCTACAATACTGGAATCAGCCTAAAATGTCCTGAACACATGCAAATGTTAAACTTTCCCCCCAGGTCATTACAGAAGCTCTCAGCTTGTTTTACACATGAAGTTTAGTGTACTAGTCACAAGGAGTACATTTCACTCTGTAAAAAAACAAAAAAAATCTGCTCAGTGTGTAAAACTCTCTAAAAATAGATATCTGCATATGATTATTTTGCAGGAGATTGGAAACGATTCCAGTTTCCTGTTTGTGTTCAGACTATTCATGTTCGAGCAGGATGTGGTTGCATCCAAGTGAGACGTCCATGTCAAAAGCTGCACAGATGCAAAACCTTGGCCAGATGATATCTTTGGAACTCTAATGTCTACGTCTACGTGACGCCGGCATTGAGTATTCAAATTTCTGCATTAAGGTTGAATTCTTGTTTTCCTTCCACATTTAACCAATGGCAACCAGAGTGGAGTGTGTGCGTTTGGAGCTCATCGATATCAGAGAGCAGATTATTTTACAGCAAATATTACAACTGAAGTACATACTAGGCTTAAAAGAGCGTCTGTTGATGATTTACCGTTTTATTTGCTTCAATATGCTTTCGCTAGCTCGGATATTTATCTCAAGTTACTATTTGGACTGAAAACAATGAGCAACAAACTCTGACTCCCCTGGATTGGAGACTGTTGAATAATGTATTTTGTGGTTCTGCAGGGAGTTTCAAAAGACTGAGAAGATAATACAGATAATATTGTCAGGATTATCTTGGTTTAGAGCAGTGCTTCTCAATATTTTCTATCATGCCCTCCTATGGAAGAAGAAAACATCTTGTGTCCCCCCCGCACGACTATGAATAGTATATTTTTCTATAAAAATATTAGTAAAGTACACATTTGCATAACACTGTATCCTTATTAACGTTACGTTTATTAACGTATAAATCCTTATTAAAACTATAAACATATTTTGACTGACCGTGTCAAACCATATGATACTGAAAAATCAAATTACATAAAATCATTTTATCATTGTGATTGGGGTGTAATGTCTTTAATTTTTTTTGTCTTCAACATTTCAGACTCAGTAACACACCGGTCTTTTACAGTGAACCAAGCGCTACAGACACTTCGTCATATTTCCTCGTCTTAGCTTTGGGAGACTTTCGTTTGTCTCTTTATCTCCGTCTCTCTCCATCTGTCTTCTCATCCCTGTTAAATATTTATTTATGGTGTCACTTGAGGGTCTGCTAAGCTTTGTGTCTACACTTCATACTTATTGCTGTTTGCTCTCTGCAAATGAGAGCGCTACTGCCCCCTAATGTGGTGGAGGTGCAATTGCACTTTATTCTAGAACGTAAAAAAAATAAAATTAAAAAAAAAAAACGCACCTCCCTTGATGGAGCCCCACTATTTGAGAACCACTGGTTCAACGTGACATATGTTTTATAGGAAGGAGGGGTGGCGTTTAAAAGGTGTGGTTATATAGGACGTCCGATGCGAGATGCTATCTGGTTACAGTTTTAGAAATGTCAGATTCGGAGTTTGGTGCATAGTAAAAAGACAGAAAATGTCACTGCTAATCATATGGAGAGATTCAAAAATATCCAATTAAACAGTGACCCCACTCTGGATCTCTTTCATTCATGACGTCAAAATGCAGGTCGTGCATACTTCGGACAAAGTGTTGGTCGGACTTGCTGGATTTAAAATAAATGCATGAAGTGCAGATTTCGCCTACATGATGGTGAGTATGTGTTCATCATTACAACATTTCACCTTGCATGTTCATAACGTTCTTTCACGCAAGTATTTGAAATTTTCCTACTGATTCGTCATGGTATTGCAGACTTTTAGGCTTTAGATCCTATTCGTATTATTATTATTATGATTATTTGCATGTGGAAGATGATTTTTTTTCTTTCTTTAACCAGAAGACAAAAATATCCTGTTTTTGTCTAGACTAATGTAGCTAGGGTATTAGTCCTTCATGGAAAATCTCTAAAATAATCTCACACCTGCTTTCAGCAACCACACAAGAAGTAACTGACCCCTGTGCAATAACTAGGGTGAGGGCAAGCGGATTTGTAAAGTAAATTAATCTATTATCGGCCCCTTAATGCACCATATGAGTGTATCTGGGTGTGTATTTTGTTTTATAAAACAATACAGTAAAATGCGTTGCATCAAACAGCAGGACCACATCATGTAAAGACATCATGTTTATAACAAGATGATACAGTCCAAACAGCTTCATCATCCATTTCTCATTTATTTGCTAAGAAATACAAACAATGCAAACATCCTGTTGTTGATTTTTTTTTTCTTCCAAAGCACCAAAATGTCCATAACTGTAGAAAAAAAATGATATCTGTTTCTCCTGCAGGGGAACATGGATCGACCCATTTCTCGACACGACTGCCTCCATGAAGAATACGAATTTGCAAAACACCTTCAAAGTGAGTGATAACATCTCCGTCAACACAAAAGCATTCAAAGAGATTATGAAATATATACAATATATCTGTTTAAAAAAAAGCAAAAGGAGAAAGAGGGGTACAGTATTTACACATGTGACTGCTGTCCTCATTAGAAAATATACTGAGACGTGTATCTCATTTGTGGTATCCAAATGATAAGTAAGCAAGTGTGTCTCAGATGCCAGAGGCGTTAATCAGCTGACAAATCAGTTTTTGTTCCAGTCATCAGTTCTGCAGAAGGCAAACAACCTTAAAACGGATGTGTCGGAATATCACTTTTTTTAAAATATACAAACAAATAGCCAAAGTGACATTCTTGTACAATATTGTGGCGGATCACAAAAAAAGGGGAATGTGTCAAAAAATTAAAAAAATAAGATGATACATAGATGCTATATTTGGAGAGGATGTGACCTACAGCAGACCCCCCCCAGGGGTCCGTAAGGGGGCTTCCAGCCAAAATAAAAGGGAATTGTTTATTTCCACTGAAAATCCATCCATGTAGACACAATGACTGTGTGAGTATTTAGAATCATGGGTTTCCTACGTGTTCTGCAATAAAATATCTAAAAGCGCATAAGAAGGGGGACAAAACCGTATGAAATGTGGGCCCATGGTGTGATTCAGTTTGGTTTTTTTGGGGGTCAAAATATTTGAGAACCACCGACCTATAACCTGCATGTGCAGAGGTGTAAATTCACATGTGGCTTAACCATGAAATCTTATGCCCAGTTGGTGTTTTTTCTCTTTTCTTTTCTTCCTTCCATCCATCCATTCCTTTTTTTATACCAGCATATTCCTCACTAGGGTCACAGGGTTTTTTTTTTTAAATAAATGAATCGCATCCATCTCCTCAATATGTCTCATAAAGCTTCAGTCACTCTGATTCTGATAAGCAAAATTTACATCAAAAGTCAAACTTTCTCTTTGTGTGTGTTTTCCCTTAAATTAATGTACATTCTGAAAGGAGATGTAGCAAAATGTGTCTTTGGCAGTGTGTGTGTGTGATAGTGTGTGTGTGTGTGTGTGTGTGTGTGTTGTGTTTTCGCTCAGATCACACAGTACGGCTCCATGGGGGTCTGTGTGCCCAGGCAGCACGGGAAACACGCTCTGAGCCGCATCCGCAGCTCCTTGTTGAACAGGAAGCTGATGATGGGGTTCGCCCCCGCCTGCGCAAAGCTCAGCCACACCGCCGCGCTCAGGTACAGCTGCGGGACCGCGGCGCCCCGCACGAATATCCTCAGGTAGCACGCGCCTATGTAGGGCGCCCACATGACGAGGAAGGTCAGCGTGATCATGTAGAACATCTTCCCGATCCGCTTCTCCATCTTGAACTCGTCCAGCACCAGCAGCCGCCTGTTGCCGGGGTGCGACGCCTGCCTGATGCCCACCAGCGTGGGCGGCGTGGGCCCGCGGCCGAACCCGGCGATCCAGTTGGCGGCGGCCTGGCCGGTGGCGCCGGGGCCGTGGAAGGTCCAGTTCTGGCTGATGGCCGGGACCAGCTGGGCGGGCTTCATCTTCCGGTGGTCGTAGACGAAGCACAGCATCTTGACGTACACCACGTGGGTGGTCCCCACGATGACGGCCAGCATCAGCATGAAGCCCAGCGTGTCGTTCGCCTTCACGTAGCGGTGCTCGAAGGCGCACTGCTCCTCCTCGCGGATGAACTTGTAGGTGCCCACGTCGAACACCGGCGGGAACGCCATGGCCACGGACAGCGTCCACACCATGCAGATCACCGCCGCGCACGTGCACAGGTTCATCCGCTTCGAGTAGAAGCGGTGGTGCGCGATCGCCATGTAGCGGGTGACGCTGACGCAGAAGAGCAGGAAGGCGACGTGGAAGCAGAAGAGCACCGACGCGAAGGCGACGAGCTTGCAGCACAGCGCGCTGTACGGCCACGCGGAGCCGGCGCCGATCGCTGCCATCACGAAGGGGAAGCACACGGCGGAGCGCAGCGCGTCCGCCAGGCTCAGGTCCAGCAGGAAGTAGTAGGGCGCCCGGTGCAGGGAGCCGTCCTTCAGCAGCAGCAGCGACAGCGACGCGTTGCCCAGCAGGCTGACGCCCGTGATCAGCCCCAGCGAGGCCAGCTTGACCGCGGAGGCCGCGGACGCGTAGTTGTGGAAGGACGGGCTGGCCGCCCCCAGCTCGCTCGCGTTTGCCATCGGTGCAGCCGTGGGAGCGGCGCGTGCTCCCGCATCAATTCACCGGCGAGCCGCCGCCGCCGCAGCGGCCGAGCGGGAAGCGACGCGATCCGCCGCCCCGTTCATAAAGACACAACAGAAGCTGATAATAAAAGATCACCAGGGAATAAATCCACTCGTTCGCTCTGCATCCATCGCGACGCGCCGACGAACAAACAAACAAACGCAAATCATCTCGTCTTTTCCTCCTCCTCCGCCTCCTTCTTCTTCTTCTTATCCTCCATCTCGCGCGAAAAACATCCCGGTGCGTCGCGGCGTCCTCCGCCGAACAGCCAGACAGACGCGGTTCGGGTTCACGCACCCATCTCGGAAGGCGAGCGGCTCAGGAAAAGCATCTCTGGGTTTTTTTTTCTCCTCTCCCACCGATGGCGGAGGGGGAGGAGGAGGAGGAGGAGGAGGAGGGGGAGGAGAGGAGAGGAGGGGGGCTCCCGTTCTTCGTCTCCGGGAATCAAACGCCGCGCAGCGCTGCGCGAAAGCGTATGGCGCAATTACGCGTCCCCCCGGCAGCCTCGTCCGCTACGGCGTTACTGAAATACACAAACGTGACGGCGACGGATGGGAGCGTCGATCCGCGTCCGGCGTCGAGTCTATGCGACGCACGTACGACGCCTGCATGTAGTCCTGGGATCACCCAGGAGACGCATTCGCCTATAGGATGTGTCGCCGTGCACAGATGTTGACAGATGATGTGCTTTGATATGCAGAAAGTGACATGGAACTATGTGACATCACATTATAGAAAACCACTGTAGAAATATACGCGAATTTACGCTGAAAAAAAGTGTTTTTCTTCTTGTTCCTTCAGGTGGATGTCTGAGCTTATATATATATATATATATATATATATATATATATATATATATATATATAAATCTCAAGTGCCAAACTGCACATGCATCATATGCAATATAAAAATGCACACACATCATATGCAATGTAAAAATGCACATGCATCATATGCAAAACATATTTGCATTAATCCCCTGAAATACTCTTTAGTTCTTTAAAAAAATACGTTTCAAGGGGAAGGCCTACAAGCCTGATTTGTGACCTCACAAAAAGATCATAAGCCAGTACTGGTTCAATGTTTACTTGGACAGGACGTATGCGGGTGAAGCCTCCAGTTGGTAATTCTACTTTTTTTTGTGGAAAAACCAAAGCAGACACTGTTTTCCAAGCAGAATATAACCTGTTAGAAGAGGATCAAGAGTCCTGCAGACATTGTGCAACTTATATACTTTTTAACACAATTAAAACTCTGCAAATGTCTTTTATTTGGAGACATTAGTATAGAAAAAATAAATTTTATTGTTGAAAACAGCCACTAGTAGTTAAATCCTTGAGAGGATGCATTTCATGGATCACTATGTGATCCATAAGACGTATAATTCCAACTTTGAATACCCAATGACAAAAGTGTAGCACAGTTACAGATCTGTGTTAGTGTAAATGAATTGCAGTGTCTGTTAAGACACTGGTGCCTTAGGAGGCCACGCGTTTTGGAATATTTCTAAAAAATTGATAGGGCTTTAAAAAACACCATAAATGCAGTGTAATGTTCCAGATGGAGCGAAGGAAGCGAGCGCTACACGTTTAATGTCAAACGCGTCGTAAAGTGTATGGAAGCTGCAGAGGAGATCCCAGACAAATATGCAGTGGGCTGATGATGGTCGTTTGGTTTAGTTGCATGTTTGTCTTTCAATGTTTCTAGTTCATTGGAAAAAAATCCTTATATACATATATATAAAACATATAAGAAAACATACAATTTGAAGATAAGAATCTATGACCATAAAAAATGTAATACTATTGTTATTATTATTAAAAAAGGCTTTATATAGATTATCCAGCATAAAAGGTACCACACAGCTAGTTGAAGTGAAAGATGGAGGAATTACTAAGGAAAATAGCATAAAACAACAGCAGGGAGGCATCTCAGAACAGGTCTCACTGATCTGCACCTGCAAAGGGAGTTTGACAAAAAGTAGGTTACGTTTGATGCCTTTAAGGGAGCAGGCAGACTGTGCCTGAGTGACTCTGGCTTGAAAACATTTTTTTTCTTTTGCAATCTGAAAATAGCTCAAAAGATTCCACGTTGTCTTCTGCTGCGCCGCCTGACTACCGTTAAACCTCGGAAGACAAAGGCAACTCAGAGCAGCAAAAGGATGTGCAACGGTATATATTAGAGGTTTCTCAATAGTCAAATACTGCACTTTGTGTACTTTGAACTGCAGTTGCCATCACGTGAGGGTACACAAGCTGCACCTGCTGCAGTGAGTCGGCAGCACCCCCTGCAGCCTGCTCCACGGAGCATCCCGAGCACACACTGAATACAAGCCCTCAACATTTGTCTTACACTGTCAGACACCCTGTTGGTAAAATCAACGCTTGAGCAACTACACAGCTACAACTGATTGACCAAATCTGAGCTCAGCTCAAGCTCAGTGCTCTGACTTAAGGTGTTTTGCAAAATGTCATATTCAGACACTATAGATTTATAATCATAAACTCAAATATAACCAGTTGCCAGTCAAATGGGTCACAGAGCCAAATTATTTTAGGAATGTCCTTGGTGTGGTTCAGTTCAAGGTAATAAACTAGAATAGTTGGTAGCTGACATTTGCTGGAACAAACAAACACTGAAACATTTTTTTTCTTTTTTGGCATTGGAGGATGAAACATCTGTTTAATGCCCAAAGATTAAATCTGACATTTTGGTTGAATGCAACATTTGCACACTAATTGGAAAATTTAATTGGCATTGCTGACAGGGCTAGTGTCACATTCTCTGCTGATAATATTATCTCTAGTTATTAGAAGGTTTCACAGACCCCTGCCAAGGTGGCTCCTGCAGACCTTTCAGCATTTAGCACTAAATACAACTATATCAGTATATCATAATGTTCAGCCAAAAAGGGCTTGATACTAAAGCTAGTTAAACATGAAGAGGTCTCACTCAAAAGAGAAAAGATGTACCACATACTATTCCAGGACATCAGCTCTTTCCTGTTTTAGATAGAACAAGCTTGTTTACAGTTTTTGACTCTATTTATTTATATACCCGGAGCAGAAGCACTAGGCATTAACAAATGTCTATTCCCCCTAAATAGGCCCACACAGATGTATATTAAAGACACTTTAAGGTAAATGGAAAAACACACTAGAGCTAGTCAAATAAATGAGTAAATAATACCGATGACATGCATATGTATCTAAAATCTGAATTTTTATTGGCTGTGAAACTTGAGTATGTTTAGTCTCAATGTGTTCAAACACATTGCTGAGGACAGAAAGATACATACACATATAATCCCATAAATAAACATGGACATCTACAGTATTTATAGACCATATAGTCCAACAATGTTGTTTGATGACAATGCAAATAGGAATATTTCAATTTTTTTAACACAACATTGTTGTGCTGTGTAAATGTTCCCCTGTTGCATTGTGTCCTGCCAATAAAATACCTAAACATAGTCTTTGGCTTAATAAGACCTTGAAAAGAATTTGAAAACATGCCTGCATGATTTAGCACATGGTTGGCATGTTTGAATCAGACAAGCAAGGAATTTAAACTGGTGACCTTTGTATCAGAGAACATGTGATATGTAGTATCCGAACAATGTCTGTGTTGATTTTGTGCAGCATCTCAATGAATATTTGTGTAGATATAGATGTCAATTGATTTTGCATATTTTGCAAACATATAAAAAAACAGATTTGAATCCTCCATATCTCTAATAGTGAAAGTCTGCCAGGAGCACATTTGTGAATAAAATGTATAAACATAAGAAGCCTCCTACAACATCATTTTGATTTTCTGCTTGTGTCTAGTCTGAGAGTTTAAAGGTCAGGATCACAAATTCATTGTGTTTCGTATAGACTCTATAAATAAGGATTGTCCACAGGCACAAAAATGTGCAATATGCATTCAAAACCTGTAGCTTATATTGAGGCTTCAACATGCTGAATTGCCTCTTTTCATTTCCCTTTGTATGTGGGGAAAAAGGACTTCAGCGCTAAACTAGACTCTAATATTGAACAACAGCTATGTGCTTTTACTCATTTGAAGCTTCATATAAAATCTCAACCTCAATTTTTGCACAAGATCCCCATCACACTGTAAGTGCATTATGAAGGAACATTCTCATCCTGCCAGTATGAAGAGAGAGATAGATAACTTTATTTATCCCTGGAGGGTAATTTGGAAAAATCATAACAGCAGTATATTGTGTTAAAATACATTGCTACATGCATTGTTACTTATGTCTTGTCTTGGGGTACTCATGTCATGTCCTGTCATACCTGTTTGTTCGTTCCTAGTTTAGCAACACTAGGCAAAAGTAGCCTTAAGCTACTGCACTTTACCATTGTTAAGAATCTAGTTTAGGATTGTCTCGTATTGCGCACCGGCACCTTAATGTTGTTGTACATGTGAAACGCATAGGACAGTGAGAAACGCAATTTTGATTCCTTTGTAAGTCAAGTACATGTGAAGAAATTGACAATAATTGACATTGAGGTAATAGAAATGTAATAGAAATATAATGAAAAAAAAATGGAATGGACCAAGGGCACTGAGAAAACCACAAAATACGTAGTTAAGTAAATCAGATGCAGTGGCAAGATGATGGTAATAATACTATAGTATTAATAATAATAATAACACTGTTGTCCTCCACCAACAACCAGAGCTCCAGGATTCTAACGCTGGATTTGTGACACCAGGTCGTTTTTCTCCTCCACCGAAAACCCGGCAGAGTGATGCCTCGCCTCGGTTTATGCGGATCTCCGGGAACGGACCGACTCGACGCGTCAGTTTCTGCCCGGTGACGACGCGGTGACGTCATCGGCGGGTAGGCGGAAAAAAAAAAGTGTGTTTCTGTGTGTGTCTCCGCCGAGCTGCCTGTTCGCCACCGGAGGTACAAGCACACACCAGGCTGCTACTTCTTCTTCTTTTAATTTATTTTTTTCCTTCCTTCAATTAAAAGAGATTCGCCGCAGCACAGCACCGAGCGTCCCGCCGTAACTTTTCTAATGGCGCTTCCTGCCGGGCGGAGTGATCTCACTTCACCGATGGACAGAGCGCTGAGCGGCGGCGACGCCGTCGCCCCCCAGAACAACATTGACATCGACGAGAAGGAGTTGGACAACATCACAAAGAAGCAGCAGCGGGACGACACCGCGACGCTGCCGCTGCACTCGCCCTGGACCTTCTGGCTGGACAGGTAACGGGTTTCCCCGTCTTCCGGGTTGTCGTTTGGGTTATTATAAGGAGTCTCGGAGGGATGCGGAGGGGGAAAATCTCAGTTGCAGGCCACGGGCGTCCGGGTCCCGGCTCCCGGCAGCGGCGACAGGCCTCCCCGGGAACGAAATGTTAGAAAAATGTTTTCTCCCCTTGTTTTTTTGTGTTTTTTTCCCACTGTGTTCCAGGCGAAGACGGTGGACGTCTCGTCTTCGTCGTTTTCTTTGATGTCCGAACGTGAAAGTGAAGTTCCGGTGTTCCCAGCAGGGGGGCGAGGAGGGGAGGGGGTCTGAACTTTGGGTGTTCTCCATTTTTCCTTCTTTCATCTTCTTCTCCTTCTAAAAAGAAAAATAGCCTCACTTCACAGGATTTAACTGTTCTACACGTGCTGTTAGAACGTTCTGTTTCCACACAGGATGTTCTGCTCTGCCTCGGGGCAAAGGTCACCACAAAGTTTAGATGACACGGATTTGTCCTCTTTCACCTGTTTGCTCATTTGTGTTGACATGTGATGAGTTAAACATTAATGAAATCAACCCAAGAAACCAATTTAAAAGCCAGAGAAATCCCCAACATAGGCTAAAATATTAGTTACCGATAGATAATATTTTTCAATAGCTGCAAATAATGTTTTTTTTTTATAATATAGTTCCATTCATTTACTGCATTGTTGTGATAGTTGTAAACTAAATGCTGTGGTTTAGACTGTAGATCAGATAGACTTACTATTATAAAAGACTAAAGGAGAGGAGAGGACTCATTAATCAGCTCCTCAAATCAATTAATCAATTATCAAATTACTTGAAGATTAATAGATGATATTCATTAATACTATTACACTACTACAATAGTGTAATAGTCAGCAACTAATTGATTATTAGATTCGTTGTTACAGCTCTATTACAGCTAACTTATTTCCATGTGACTTTTAGAGTGGTTGAGTTTATTCGGTTTATAACTGAGGTTTGGATCAGAATATAAACAAGTGATACAGCACAAAACATAAATGAATAAATAAAGCAGTTATTCTTTAGGATGTGTCCTTCACAGTATTATATATTATAGTACAGTATTATTACAGTATTATAAATGTCTATATAAAATTAAAAAAAATCTGTTTTACACAAGATAAGAATGAAGCTTCTGTATTTATTGATATAATTACAGCATGTATGATATAATCCATATAAGAATGGACATGATTAAAAAAAAAAGTTATGTGGGTTCAAATTGTTGTTAAATATCAGTATTAAAGTGAATAATGGCTGCTTTATAAGGTTTTATATGGAGCCTGCAGTAGAATAAACTGAACTGAGAGCCTGAACCAGTTTTCATGTGTTGTTGCAGGTCATTACCGGGCACGACGGCTGCACAATGTGAATCCAACCTGAAGAAGATCTACACAGTACAAACTGTTCAGGTGGGATTTGGTGTGTCGGCTTAAAGAGTTTCATCGTCTCGAGAGTGTGTGTGATTTGGCTAAGAGTCAAATCCGCGTTCAGAGAGCTTCCCAGATAAAAGGAAATAGGCAGTTACACATTTTTATGCCCATGCTCTCATTTTTCACACAGTTCTTATCAAACAGACTTCTCAAAAATCCAATCAGTTCTTCCCTTGAACTGAACTCAGATATCATGAAAGTACATGTTCTACCATTTGCTTGGACAAGTGACATCCGTATCTGGCAATAAAAACTGCAACAGGCGGGACTGATGGAAATGCGACAAATTATTATACCATGAAACATGAATTTGTCACAACTAAACAGCACCAAATCACATAAGCGAGTTTCAAACTGATGCCTTTTGCTGCTGGGGAGATGCCTAGTGTCTAATTGCAGCATCAGGTCTGTGTTCACTGTCCGACACGTTAAAGTGAATAGCGTGTTTTGAAGGCTAAAAAGTATTATGCAGTAGTAGTAGTATTATTATCAGTCTCCATTTTCCAAACTGATTGAGGGATCCTATATATCTAATTTATAATTATATTTGAAAAGCTGTCAAAAGTTTAAAAGGCGAGTTCAGGCCGTCTGTGTTAGAACATTGTGCCGGCCTGACTCGCGCTGCCTGACGGTGCCGCCTGTGAAGCTCGGCTTGTCGTTTCGTCAGTGGCCGGTTTTAGAACATAAGTCATGTCACCTGTTTATAGAATAGGGGACAGTACCGCTTTTAACTGCAATGGTATTGCGAGATATTCCTTGTATATAGGTATGCTGGACACTATTTGGATTACAAATATGATCCATATGGATGGATGTTTGAGCTTCACTGTGCAGAATGATGTACAGTATGTGCAGAGGTAGACATGTGAAGGCTGTTTTCACATTCATCTGCTGAAGGGGGAAAAAGTTCTCATCTGGTGAAAATCTGTGTTAATAGGGTGTACTACTGGGAAAATACACTATATTGCCAAAAGTATTCACTCACTTGTCTTGACTTGCACATGAATTCAGATGATATCACAATCCTAGTCTATGGGGTTCAATATGACGTATGTCTTGGTTCAAATTGCAGAAAACCCCAGCCTCCACTGCTCTAGAATCCAGTGGTGCCGTGCTTTATGCCGCTGCATCCGATGCTTTGCGTTGCACTTGGTGATGCACGGCTTGGATGCAGCTGCTCGTCCATTGAAACCCATTCCATGAAGCTCTCTGAGCTCTGTTCCTGAGGTAATCTGAAGGCCACATGAAGTTTGGAGGTCTGTAGCGATGGACTCTGCAAAGAGTTAGTGACCTCTTGGCGTTATGCGGCTCAGCGTCCACTGACCCCCCTCCTTCAGTTTATGTGGCCTTACCATTTCCTGTCATTCCCAAACACTCCCAATTTCTTATAATACAGCTGACAGTTGACCGTGGAATATTTAGGAAGTGATGGGAACGCCTGATTCTGATTGTTTTTTGGATGGATGATCGAATACTTTTGGCAATGTACATCACAAAGAAATAATCTAAGGCATACTGGATCATGGTATCTGTAACCAAAGAAGAGACATTTCAAAGAGCAGGTAATAATCAGATGATGTTCAATGTTTGTTACGGTACATTAGTTTTAGAAACAAATAAATAGACGCAGCAGTGTATTTTTACTATGTCTTAAAACATGTCTGGAGGGGGGGGATCTGTAATTTTTTGCACATTGTCTGCTGCACGGTTCAAGGGAGGCCTGCTGTTTATTTGAATCAGCTGTACAAAACACGGGAAATGACTGATGTTTGAAATACAAACACATCTCGGTTGCTTCTGTTTCACTAGCTCTTCTCTGAATTTTAGGATCCGACGGAGTGATCAGCATTCCTCAGGAGTAGAGAATGAAGAGCAGAACAGTCAGTCTAGGATTACTTTATTGTCATACATATTATTCACTGAAATTGGTATGCGTACCAGCTCTGAGGTCATTTCTTGTAGAAAATACACATAATGAGGTGTTGCAAATCAAATCCAGACTAAATGAAGGAGGCAAAATGCTACTATTGTACTGCACCAAAGTTTGTTTGTTTTTTAATAGGAAGGAATAACTTGCCGAACATACCGAAATAGTCATTTCTCTCTTTTTTTGTTAATGTTTGCAGACATTCTGGAGCGTATACAACAACATCCCCCCAGTTTCAGCGCTGCCTATAAGATGTAGCTATCATCTAATGCGTGGAGAACGGAGGCCACTCTGGTAAATCTCTTATTTTGGTGATTTCTGATCTCTATAACTGGCATGTAAAGTAATAATGACATCAGTCATATAAGAAACAATGAGTCACTAAATGTCATCACATCATCAGTGTTAATTTTGTCGGCTATTTTTCAATTCTTGGTCTTTCAGTCGATGAAAAAATCCTGTTATTTAAGTCTAGTTTTAGTAAATATTCTTTCTTTACTCTTTTACAGCATGTTAGGAGTAATGTTAATCACAATATTTAACCAAACCAATAGATTGATCATGCTGATAAACTACCAATGTGAACAAAAAACACTGCTGAAAGAAGCATATTTTAACCACAAATGTTTTTTGTCTAATTTCCTCTAATTTCAAGTAAAATTAAAACTAAACAATAAAACCTAGTGTGTAATAAAAGCTTGAACTCTTATTTTTCTATTAGATCATCAGTTAACATGCTATAACTATCCAACTTTTTCTATTTCAGTTTGAGTAAATGTGTTATTAAGATGAAACTGATCACTCGGTTAATCTCCGTCTTTTTTTTCAACAGGGAAGAGGAGAGCAATGCAAAAGGGGGCGTATGGAAGATGAAAGTCCCAAAAGAAAGCACTGTAGGTGTTGTTCTCTGCCGAGCTCTTTCCCCACATGATAATATAAAACTACAGACTCATTAATCAGCTCTTCATTTCAGCCTGCAGTTTGGAAAGAATTGTTACTCGCTACTATTGGGGAGCAGTTTGCAGATTACTGTGCCTCAGGTACGCCGCCGTGCTCTTTCCAAATATAGCTTTAGCGTTGATGGATATTTATTTCCTGTTAACATCATCGCCGCGGTCTGTTTTATCTCCCTCCGTTCGGCAGATGACGAGGTCGTCGGCGTCAGCGTCAGCGTTCGCGAGCGGGAAGATGTCGTACAAGTGTGGAATAGAGACGCGTCGCTTGCTAATGAAGCGGGTGTCCTGGGAAAAATCTATGAGCTCCTCCCATACATATCTTTTAAAGCAGTTTTTTATAAATGTGAGTATTTCTCCACTTTTAGGTGTCATACCCTTTTTTTTTGTGGATTTAGAAATGGAAATGAGCTTTGCTGATGCCCTGTCAGAAACTACCGCCTTTCCAAGGAGGCTGTAGCACGGTGCATGTTTGCATGTTTTAAATAGCACATTTCTCACCAGTGTGTGTGAGCATGCCAGAGGATGATTTAAATGAGTGCTCACGGCTGCAGGCAAATCAGGTCTTTGACATTGGAGAATACGGCAGCAAGACAAAAATGCCTCATAAGCCTTCATACCTGTCCCACACACCGTTCCACCATCATATAGGATGGTCATGTCACTGCATGTTGTACATTATAACAACATTTTTTTAAATAATGCTCAGTACAGTATATTCTGTCATACTAACATTCAAAGTTAATATTTGGAAAAAAAAGGCAATGTGTAGTCAAGGTTTATATTGAGTCCTGCATGTAAAATTTATTTATGCCTAATAGATCGAGGGTTTATACTCACCATGAATCACTTTGACTCTTTCAGCTCACATGGAACATCATGCCTTTGAGGGAGGACGCTCAAGACATTAGCTTGTAGTTGTTGTTTTCTTTTCTTTTTTTTTTTTTTTTTTAAACCTGAACTCTGTACCAGCCTTGACGTGAAGGCTCTGTCCACAACCTAATCAAGGATGTTATTTTGCATTCAACAAGGAAATGTTCTCAATATATTTTTATAACTTTTAAGACTGATGCCTTGTTTCGTTTTCATGTGGGCCTTGAAGCTCTAAAGCCCTTTAGAGAATGTATATCCAGCGTAGATCTCGTTCAGAGTCCATTAGTCCATGTTGGTTTTTGACTTCCTCCTATACTGAACTGCACTGTCATGGTCCTGTTCTCTGCAGGCCTGTGGACCTCAGAATTTATTCCCGGTATAGAGGTAGCAGCTACATAATCTTAGTACGTTTTAACTATCTAATGTTAGGTAGTTCAAGTCATATCACATTTTTTTAATTAAGTTAGCTTGTGAAGTGCCGAAGCACTTTTCCATTTAAGTTTGTATCTTAATAGGGAAAGTGGTTTATTCAGTTTTTCCAGTTCTAGGGATGAGGTGAATATCCCTTTTTTCGATCTTCATCAGTTGTCCATCTGACCTAAAAATCAGGGTAACACATGGAAATATTGCACGACTACCTATTCCAGTCAACATCCCTCAGTTATAAAGCTGTCAGATATAACCAGCACAGATAAGACACAGTAGATATGGGTTCTTTCTTTTTTTCTTTCTTTTTTTTTCCCAACAACTTAAGATGAAGAGCAAAATCCATCCTGAAAGGTGCCCCTCTGCATGTTTTGAGCTGCAACACATTTGACATTTCCCTCAACACAAAGTGTTGAAAGTGGACCTGCTCTACTTCATGCAGTGATTGTTTTACGTATTAATCTGAAGAGACGCTACCCATTTTTGTGCTCGAACCGGCAGTGCACCTTAATACCCGTCTGTGCTCTGTGTCTGTGTTTCTGCTATGGATAAATCTAGTTTAGTTTAGTGGACGGCGTCCTTCTAGCCATCGCATTCTGAGAAAAATGCAGCATCGTAACATAGTAGAATTCAGTCATACGTTACCCATATAGAGTATGATATGTAGATTCAATATAAAATTTTATGGCTAAGAAAAATCAAACAGATGTGGTTGGTTTAAATGAATAAGAGTTGATGTAGATGGCTGCTTCAAAGGAATATATGTTTATTAAACCATCCATATCAAACCAATTTGATCATATTTATACAGATCACATCTACAGCCTCATCAGCCTTCACTTACCATCACTAACAGTTAACATACTATTGTTTTATTGCAGTGTAGGTGACAGTAAACTGAGTACTTCTGGTATTGTTGTTTGTCATTCCGCTTTTACAGTTCACCTTTGGACTGGTTGGTGATTTGGTTATAAGGGGAAAATATTTCCTTTATAAACATGTTTTTTGCAGTGACATAGTTTAACTAAATAAAAAAAAAGAAAATCCAACGGTTTGTGTTTCTTCTTGTGTAATATTGGTCATAAACCATTCTGCCATTCTGGTATAGGAAGTGTTAATACTTGAGCATTACAGCATCTTTCACTCAAAACATTGTGTGCTGATTCATCACATTTAATTGGATCAGTCGCACATTACACTCTCTTCCTGCTATGTCACCTAAGGCGATAATAATACCTCTCAAACAAATCTCGTGAAGGTCAGGAGAGCAGCAAATAGCTCTCCAATTAGATTAGAGTTAGACAATTCTTTGGGTGTCGGAGAGTGATCGTTTACAGTGAACATTACAGCACGTGACTAATAACCTAGTGGCTCCTTTTGTGAGCACTCAACACTCCAATCCAAACACAATCTGTTTCCTTTTCTTTTTGATTCATCTTATTATGTTTCACAGAAGACGTGTTACAGTGACTAATTAGGGAAAAAAAGGTATTACTAATAATATTAACAATGGCTCTGTTCAAGCATCTTATTGTGGCATTGAAGCAGGCATAAACAACACCAGGACCCTGAAAAGTGATTTCAACATGAATTCTAATATTTATGCCTGTACTTTTCCTGCAGTGTCAAAGTTACGTCTATAAAAAACAAGGACTTTTAAACTTGACTTTTTTTTTCTCCCCCCTTTTGGCTAGTTCATGACTGTGCAACAAGCTGTAAAGACAACACTGACATGACAAGTATGATCATATAAAGCCAGTATTTCTTTTATTCTCTGTTAGTGAAATATGACAAGAAAATAAAACAAGTGTAGAACATACAGACAAGATAAAAATGTGTACACAATTAACTGATTATTATTATTAATAAGATTATTATCACTCATCTGCTTAGATCTATTTTCTGCACCTGGTAATAAAGCTGTTATTAACACTACTAGACATGTGTTAAAGAGACTGAAGATACAATAATTTACTAATCTTGCCTTATTATCACTTGCTTGCCAAAAAACTCTCTCTCCTTTGAATAATAATTTGTGCTTGATATGTTTTTCCACAAAAACATTAAAATATATTATCTTTCTAAATTGCTTAAATATCAATGTTTCCACACCATACTTGTGTTTGTTTTATTTTAGATCCCCATAAGCTTTTGCAAAACTGCAGCCATTCGTCCTGGAGGTCATTATATTTCAATTTAACAAATAAATATATATAGATATTGCACAGAATAGCAACAGGTACGACATACCTTACATGAATTCATGGCATAATACAACAAAAATGTAAGTGTAAGTTGAATATTGTGCTGGAATTGGCTTCCATGTGTAAAAACAGCCTTGTAGTGTCAAACTCTGCACATACATGAACAATTCAGAAAACAAGAAAAAAAACACATTTAGAGTGAAGGTGACTTTTATTTGAGTAACACCCAAGCGTTGTCTTACTGTAATTGGAGAGCCATCACTACTTGCTGCTCATCTGACCTTTACAAGATTTGTTTGAGAGGTATTATTATTGCATTAGGTGACATGGCAGTGAAGGGGTGTGATGTGCAACTGAGCCAATTAAATCTAATGATGCTGTAATGCTGTAAAAAGATTTATTTGGGTCATTGTTTTTTTGTTCCTGTTGGAGTAGCTTAACTACTACTTTTACTGTATTGCTTATGGTTATCGTATAATAATAATAATATGTATTATTATTATACACCTTTAACAACATATATGATGACAAGTATGAAAATCAAAAATGTCTTCATCTAGATTTTTATAATAAATGTGTTATCAGGATAAGTCAAATAGAAAATATCAAGAATACGGTATACTATATTTACCTTCTAAGAGTATGAAAAAAAAATACATATTAAGATTTTAAAGCTTTATTTATTTATGAAAATGCAAACAATGCAATGTCATCAAACAGCGTACATGGTAAAATCGCCAGTGTTGATATACCACTGAAAGAGTTAATTTTAAACAGTACTGGTGGTTAAATTAACACGGGTGATTTAACAGTGTGTACCCACAACTGCAGAGCACTGTTTATAAATCTGATGATGCGTTCTGAGCTCCTATCGACTTCCTTTAAAACACTTTGCCTTCTGCCAGAGCACTATTGTAAAAAAAAATGTTCTTAAATCCTTGCCTGGTAAAATAAATTAAATAAAATATCCTGGTCTAAAGTGTGTTCTCCCTGGCCTGTTCTCCGTGGACCTTTATCTGTATACCTTCTCCAGAAGTCCTCTTCCTTTCATTACATGTTGAATGCTCAATTCCCTCGCAGCCGTATCCGAGCCATTCATCCCCTTTGGAAATCAAGAGGCGCTTCTATTCATTTGCTTAATTACCTAATTAACAAAAAGCTAATTACTTTGTTGTGTGCAGGGCCTATGTGTGGAGAGGCTATTACGTAACCGATAGTGATCCTCAATTAATTTGTAACCACGCTGCATCGAGTCAGGGCCTTAATCCACACAACACATCACCAGTGTGACACCGACACAACATGATAATAAATTCAGACCCAGACACATTGCGGTCGTCAGGCTCGGATGAGCTCAAAGATCCAGTATTGACATGCAGATCAAGCCACAGAAGAATTAGAATGCTTAGATATCGTGTCAGATTGACTTTATAACACACGCAAATTCTCTCATTAATTACACCATACAATCATGTTTACAACCGTGTGAAGAGAGGAAAAAAAAACTGTGCTAATCCTATAAAAGACTATAGAAATTGACTCACTATACAAACCATAGTAAAACTGTAAATCCTGTTAGGAATATTATGGGCAGGGTGTAGTTATACCTAATGAGATTAAAAAACATTTTATTAAGTCAAACGACATCATAAATTGAAGAGTAAGTACCGCATGCATGTTGAAAAGCCTGGAACGCTTTAGCTCTATCACAGCTATGTTGTTTTTACATTAGGCGGGTTAAATCTGGCATCAGGAAATGTTTCTTTTGAGTCTGTGCTTTACATATTATAGACCATGTCTTTTGAAATTCATAAATTTAAACCATGATCCTGTTCTATGTGTGTCTACACTGGCTTATCAGCTGTATGAATACACTGGGGTCTGTGAGCACAACACTATGGTTCTGGCTCATATATTCACTGTCTGCTAAAAATACATCTTTACAGTGGGAATATGGCATTTGTAGCTTACTTTAAGCTGTAGGATTAAGGATATTATTTCAGTAAAAAAGAATACCCTATGGAAATACAATTTAAACAAAGAGCTTTCCACTTTCACTACTTCATTCATTACTTACTTAATGATGTAATTGCTATGTAACTACAGTATTGCTATGCTCATATTACAATGTAAATGGTTATCCTCATATTAGACTATGTCATCTTTCTTCATTTCATTTATTTAAACCGCACGTCTTTTCTATTCCACAAATTTCTTCTGTCAAAATGCAAATTTTGTTAAGAATGCATGCCTTTCAAATGTATTTCTCCACCACCTTTGACTTTATAGTCATCAGAAATGTCGCCTGAGTGTCTACAGTATGCAGGTCAAAGGTTGCAGTACTGTTGCATTTTTCCTGCTTGATCTCATATTGTACCACTGTTACAATGAATGAATACATAGGAAAAGGATGAGGTTTGAGGTTAGCTCAATGTTAGTTTTTCGTGGGGTGAACTTGATGCCAGCACAGAGGACATGCATGTGGTGATTTTTACCAGTGAGACGATAGACCGCTGTGCACGGTGCAAACATGATGTAATGACCACAACACAGTCGCAGTCAGTGACTAAGATTTGTGATTAGTTTGTGTTTGCTGTGAGTCAGAGTTACAGTAGTTCATGTGTAACATAGTACGTGTGTGAAAACTTTAAATATAATAGACTAACGAGAATTTAGGGGATTGTAAGGAGATCCATTCACTGAAGGGTCAAGGATATACGAACAGGGAAAAAATGTTGGTAATGACCCAGAGGATTGAGAATATAAAGTAAAATAAGCCCATATGCTGGAGACTGTGACTATTCTGTAATGAGATGGAATGTTTCCTGTGAGCTGTGTGTTGGTCAGAGGGTGGCGCTCTCTACTAACAAACAGACTTCACCGAGCGGTTCAGCGGCAGCAGGATTCCTCCCAGGTGCAGCCATGATAAATAAATGTGATGCCGTTCATCACAAAATGAGCTGTGCTTCTCAGACCTTGATCAAGGACAAAAGAGAAAAAAAGACTTAAAATATTTTCACTTGCGGTTAAATTAATGTTGCTTTACATTGAGTGTTAACTGGACTATTGAACTGGCCCAATGATAATTCTCCTCCTCAGGGCCAAGTGACAGAAGATTTTAATTACTTTCACGGTGACGGTACAGTCCTGATCTGGGACTAAGCACAACTTTTCAAACCATGAAGAAAATGATGCCAAACAGAGATCCTTTTTTTTTTTTTTTCCTTTTCCTGTTAGAACTTTGTTCGAATTCAGGCATAGCGGCCCTGAAGGATTTGAAAATATCCTGTTCTTGTGTGTGTGTGTGTGTGTGTATGTGTGGGTCAGAAATTATAAACAAACCCTAAAAAGGAAAGAAAAAGTGCCCAATCATGTTTAAAACCTTAATTTCACCTAAAACTCTGTTGGGGTCAAACAATGCTTGATAGTTATGTCAAAGTGCATCATCTTTTCTGTAGTAAGACTTTGAAACAGCCCTGAGGAACCTCAGATCACACACACACACAACACACACACACACATTAAAAAAAAAGAAAAACAGACATTTTCTGATATAATAGAAGTTCATTCTGCCTCACTTGTAATTAGTCAGCTTCGACATTTTAGCTTTCCTGACAGCCCCCTCTCTCCTGTCACACTTTCAGTCCTAAAACTAATGCATATCATTACATTTCCCCACAGAAAGGACCCACGAGGTGCTCCAGAATTAAACTTGAGACTGTGATGACTCCGCGGAGGACCCGCGACGCGTCGACCGCTGTTTACCCGGGCAGGTGGATGTGACGTCACGGACTTGGAACATCAAAACAACAACATCCAAATCCGCGATTTTTTTTTATATATATATTTTTTCCTCTTATCTTTCTTTCTCTTTCTCTCACTCTCCTTCAGTTCTCGGCGTGTTATAAAAATCCAATTGAATGAAAACGTTAAGAAAAAGGGAGCTCTTGTCTTTCTTTTTTTTTTTTTTTTTTTTTTTTTTTAATATATTATTATCCCCCTCGTGCACCGACACAGACTGGGAGGCAGCGCGTGTGAAACTCCACATTTTGCTTTTTTTTTTTTTTTTTTTTCCTCCTCTCGACGCCCTCGGTAAGATTATCTCATTCTCCTTATAGTTAAGTTAGTTGTATAGTCCCCCCTCCCTGCCTCCTCTCCCCCGTACACTTCCACCACCTCGCCACCGCCAACAAGGCGGGCGGAGTAATTGTTGGTGTTTACGGTGTGATTTGTTGTCGCACGCGTTCTCGGTACACAACCTCGTTATCTGGCGCTAGCGAATCGGATTCCTCCGCCTGCGCCCCCCGATAGCTGCCGTTTAAAGCGTTCGTCCGGTAAGTTTCACTATTATCACAATGTTAACATTAGCTTTGTTGCATCGTAGCTATGTGGATACCTGCTGCTACACGCGCACACACACACATATATATATATATAGGTACGCACACACACACACACGCGCGCGCGCACACACACGCACTAACACACACACGCACGCGGAGTTTGTCTTTTGGTTCGTGTTGTCTTGTCTTTCTCGAATTGTTTCAAGTGGCGAAATGAACAAATAAAGAAACACCTGTGATATAGTCCCGTAGCCTTCGCTGTTAGCGCTGCTGCGTGAAGTGCGTGGAGTTGGAGTCGCTTCTTACTACGAGTGTTGAATACTTTTTTTTCTTTTCTTTTTTAGAAGTTGGCTTTCTATAACTTAGTTGAGGCTACTCATGTAGAGAGTCCGGGGGGGTGGTGGTGGTGAGGGGGGTACTGCACCTTTATTTATTTATTTATTCATTTTTATTAGAAACACAATTAAAGTGCTGCTCCTATGCGTAATTACCACGGTGCCGTTTTTTAATGATAAAGCCGTAAAGGGGGGAAAAAAGTGACTGAAAGGGAAGTTTTGCGCCGTGATTTTCTCTGGAGTCAGACCAGGGAAGCAGCTTTTCCCCCCACGTGTTAGCGGTCCTCCAAAAAAAAAAAAAAACTCCCAAAGAACGGAGGAAGCGGCAGCGCGAACTAAAACTCTAGTTATTATCCGTGTTACCGCTTCAGCTTTACAGCCTGGGACACTTCTTTTTTTTTTTTCTTTTGGTATTTGTCTGTTCATCATCAGCGCTACATCGGAAGGCTGCTGTTTGGCTGCGGCTTGTCAGCTTACAGCGATAAGGCTGTGCTGCACTGTTCACTTTTATAAGCGGATATTCAGCCCTCACGCTTAACTTTTTCGCCAACACAAAAGGCTTCAGTGAATTTTATTTTTAATTACACCGGTGACAATTTACAATCACGCACATAACACACACTCACACACACACGCACAGCATGAACCGCCTAATACTAAAGAGATTTTATTTAACTGTGTAGTTGGGGTCGCTTTGTTGGAAACAAGTGTATTGAGTCAGTTTCACAATGGACAATTTCAGGACACATAAAATACTGGAGTTGCAAAGCATTTAATTATTAATTGTCAAAAGTAAGGTTTAAATTTTGCTAAATTATAAATTGACAATTACCTGTTGTTATGTCAAGTAAATAGTTTTCACTATTAAGGTAACTCTGTACACTGTCTAAAGGAATGTCAAAAAAATGTTTGCACTGTGAAAACACTCAAATGAAAAGCAGGGCGTATTTTAAATATTTTAGGACTATTTTCCTGGTGTAATTAACATTTTTTAACAGGGGTATTGACAGAGAAATGTACACCAAACAAAGATGAATAATTCATTCCGCTGTGTATACATAAATATTGTGAACAGTTGTTTCATGTGCCTAATCCGTGTTGATTTATTGTTGGAATTAGTAGTTGCACATGAAAACATAATAATTTATTAATAATAAAAAAAGGGGGCAGATTACGTATGTCTCTAAAGATTGAGCTGCGCACATATAAGAATGAAATATGACCCTAATATTTTATACAGTGAGTCTGGCAGCTGGCAACAGCAGGACCAGAACCATCTGAAAATTTACAAAAGGGAAACTGCAGCTTTAACAACTATAGCTGGCAGTGCTCCCTCCTCCTTGGTCTTTGGATTAGTCATTGTCTGAGGGGAAAAAAACACTTTTTTTTTGCAGAAGAAGTAAAGTAAACAGCCTCCAACAAGCGAACCTTGACAACCCAGATTAAGGAAAACATTGGAGATCAAACAGTCCTGCTGCTGGGCTGTTGTCATGAGCTGCCTGAGAGAGAGCTGCAGACTATTTGAACAGGCACCGGGGTTTGTGTGCTCACTTATGCAGAAATGGACCTTCGCAAACGCTGACCCCAGGTTTTAAAACACGGGGTGAACTTTCTTTGCAACTTTTTTTTTCCCTGGCCTCCGCCGTCTTGACGCGGTTATTACATGCAGACATTACGCGTTCAGAGACAAAAGTGATTGCACTTTCTCTGCCCCCTCACTACATTTAGTTGGGGAAGAGGAGGGGGTGGGTGGGGGGGTAAGTCAAAGCTTGAAATTTGAGGAAGAGCAGCTGTATGCATTGTAATGACGCAAGATCCTTAAGACACTGATCTGTGATTTCTGTATTATTTGGAACGCTCTTGTTTCTCGTTTGGCCCCCTTCTGGCGTGGGCTTAGCTTCTTCTTTGTAGAGAGGTGAGGTTCAACTGGTAAGAAAGTAATCAGTCACTCATGCATTCAGTGTGAGGACTCCCATCCCTGAGTGGAGCGGCCTTTTCTTTTCATCTGACGGCTCAGTATTTGTGAACACACATTGAAATACCCTGTGCTGGGTACGGAGGGGCTGTAAACTGACTGTGCTCTCCTGCTTGCAGCTGAATGATAAGGAGAGTTATTTTCGGTCCAGTGTGGGAATAAGGTTCTGCAAATGCTGTATTGTATCTTTTAATATTTATTTGCTGGTGTTCACCCTTCATTTGATTTCAGATACCCTCAAAGCAGTTGCTTGAAACATTTTTTTTTTTTACCCACACAAAGCAAGACAAGTGACAGATGAATAAAAGGGAATTTTCTGGTAAATGAATTCGTCATGTGATTTTTTTGCATGTTTGATTCGCACAACACAAAGGGGGAAGAGTACCGGCAATACGAATACGAGAGCAGCGCGCTCATTAGTGCCGTATTACATGAATGGCAGTGATAACAAAGGAAAAGCAGAACAATATTTCCAGGGTAAAGGTTAGTGTGTCCCGGCCCCTGTGGCGTGCCCAAGCAGACGGTTCTCCGTGCCAGGGAAGGCGATTGGTCAGAGAGTGGACAGCTTCAGGTGAGCTCTGTGTAGCTCCTCAGTCTCTATGGAGACTGCAAAAAAAAAAAAAAAAAAGCTCAGGACAGCCATTAACTCGTGCAGCCATTAATTACTGTCTTCTACTGTCATCTGTCCTTAATAAAGGGAAGGGTGCTGACAAAAATGTCATTTTTCTGCATGGGAAGAGAGGGAGCATGCAATTACAACCAATTAACTTGAGTTACAAAAAAATATTTCACTACGGGTGTTGTGTTTTAGGAATACAGAGCAGCGTTCTGTGTTCTTTTGAGAAATATTGAAAGTATAAAGTGTGTATTCTTCTATTTGCAAAGTCGGCGTATTAAAGTAGTTACTGGTATGTTGCTTTCAGATAAAAGCAGTGTTATTTTAATAAATAATTGGCCGGTTGTGCTTGCAGTTCAGTTTGAATTAGGTTAGATATGCTGTTCTTTTTTTTTATACAATATCATAGACTATATGGTAATAATACTGTAATAATACAAATATTTAGCTTAATCTGTTTTATTGTATGATAGCATTTTACAAATCAAATACTTTGTAATTTGTAATAGTGCTGTCAACATGTAATACCTGGGATTCATTTAATTTATTCTTTTTTAAGTCATCAGATATTTGACCATGCAGCAGGTAAAAGCTGATTTCATGTAGCTGACAGACTTTCTTGTCAAACACAAAAAACAGACTTGAAATAGCAGATAACAGTATTATTAGTTATTTTAAGCGTGTTATTACACATTACACTTTGCTGTGGTTTGCCTTGAGTTTTGCCTTTTGTTCAGGCAGTAATAGGGGGTGTGGTGATGTGATGTTTTAAAACATATGCATTTAGTATGAATTCTTTACCAAAATGTTAACAGTATTTTTTTTAATCTTTCCCATTCAAATACAGGGTTTCACACAATTATTTATATTCACTTAACAATCAGATTATAGTTAAGTGAGTTAGGATTTTGTATGACATAATGATTGTATGTTCAGTATGAATACTACAATGATTGTATATTGTATATTAAAACTTAAAATGACCATGTTTTGACTAGTTCACAGTGTCTTATCTGTTTTGGGAATGATGCAGGGAAACTATAAATATTTTGCTGCAGACATGAGGGGCTCAGCCATATGCTACAAGCTGTGCTCAGCTGCCAGGCGAAACCTCAGCACCTGTTTGTATCAGCTGTCCAGTCTGTGTGTCAGTCTGCGTATGTTTATTAAGTAGCGTCTATGGCCTCGTGGATGACGTGGACCCAAAATTTCGGGGGAAATTCAAATAAAATTAAATGATCACTTTCACTGTAATCTGAGCTGTTTTGTTTGTCTTTCAAGGGCAACATGGCCAGGAAGTGACGCTCGCTTCTTCGGGAACACTCCGAAGCCGCCAGTGAAAGTTGGTTTCGTCAGAACTGTGAGTGATTTGTCATTCTGCGTTTGAATTTCCACAGGTTATGTTCGAATAACAAAATATTACTCACCTGAAGCCGTAACGACGCTTTTCACTTCCATTCGTCACCTTCCTCATACGCTGGGCGCCCGATCAGATACAGATTTTTTTTTTTTTTTGGAGGTTGCAAAAATATGCGCTGCACCTGCATTTTTTTGTTGAAGGCCTACAGTTGTTGCTAGGCGACCACTGAGTCACCTGTCCTGAACCTAACCAATATTTTACTGTGGAGTAAACTCACACATCTTTGACTTTTATATTTAAGGATGAGTAATTTAGCGATTTAGTAGCTAGTCACAATAAAAAAAAATGTACAGGTGACAGGCACAGGGTAAAGGAGATCCATATGGATACATGAAACTATCAGAAAAAAGGGAAATCAATAGTCTCCACTATTTGTCATTAACAGGACAGTAGGCCCACCTCTCAATTGACCTGATCACTTTTTGTAGAGATTCCCTGATACCAGTTTCTGCCAAAGATTGCTGATAAGAGGATCATCTATGAGCCTGGTCTATGACCATTTTATCAGGAGGCACCTGCACAGTGACTCACTCTCTCCCCTACTGCCGCTTCCTGTCTCTCTTCACTCTCCTCACCTCTCGCTCCTGTCGGACCACCGACCCTGTTTTGTTGAATCACAACTTCTTTTTTTTCTTTGCATAAATTACAGATGGCATTTGTCGCGTGCCTCTTACACACTTGTGTAATAGTTGTGCACCACCGACGTGTTTTAGGCTAATTATGCGACAGTGACACCAACTCTGCTGAGAAATGGTTAATGTGTTCTGTGTCATCAGACAGTTTTTGGAATCAGTGACTATAAAGCATTATCAGAATTCTCTGGTGTTCAGGGCGCTCCTGCAAAAAGCAAAAAATCTGAGGTGCTTAGCAACGCAAAAGCAGCGAGAAAAAAGCCTCACTCTCATTGAAAACAATTAGAAAATGACTGCCCCAGGCTGCTAAAAAGTGCTCTGTCTGATAATGACCTAAATCTTTCCACCACATAAAGTGCTGTAGATCCTGATAATGTTTGTTTTTGTACATGGTTGCAGTTTTTTAACTAGTAGATTTGCTTTCTGTAAATTTTAAGGTAAAGTACATATTTTAAGATGTAACCATATATTCTTTGTATAATGTGCTTTCTAAAGATGAAGCTGTGATTAGGCTATTCTTGATCTCATATGGTGTTCAACATGCTGAAAAGGTGCCCTGTTCCACTGATGTGTGATTCGATATGTTCTGTTCCTAAAATAGACACTGTGACTTAAGAGTAAGAAGCCCAATTTTGAAGTTATAATCTGTTAAGGTTAAACTCCTAGTTTAATGTAATGTGATATTGTTTGATATTTCCCGGCTCCCCTGCTGCGATATCTTTGTCCTTTGATTGTCTGTTTTTTTGAAGTTGGAGTTTCTCGCGGGGGCACGCTGTTCTTTGTCTCTTCAGCTGCTCGCGCTATCACACAACTTCTCCTGTTTATGCCAAACAAATCAGCGTTCCCGCTGCTGGAAATGTACAAAGTCGTCACATGCGCCACGTTTTTTTTTCTTTTTTTCCACCTATCTCATACTGTGTGTTTAGAGCTGCAAAATGAAAGCTTTCATCAACTGGCTAATAGGTTAAATCCTTATTATGCTACATCAGTGGGAGAATGACGGTAGCAAAACTGACATGCACTAATATGAAAATGCCAGAGACTATTACTTAAACCCTGTTAAGTGTACTTGGCAGCGCAATGCAAAGTAAGGTTGCAGGAGCACATCTTTAAGGCCCTCATCCTTGACTTCTTGGCTGTGTTTTCAGTTGGCAGTCCCGGCCTAATAAGAAACATAACATGGCAGGACCTGCTCCTCCATCATCATTGCCGGGTGGAAAGTTGGTGCGCTTTGATCATGTCTTTTGGGCGCATCACTCCGGCTTAGCCTGCTGCTCGCTATGTGATAAGCCATCAGAGTACTCAGATCTGAGCCGGCAGCTCCGTGGGCTCGAGGAGAGACAGGAGAGAGCAATGGAGACGAGGAGAGAGCGGCGATGCAAATTTTGTTGACAGACTGTTACTGCAGCTGTTCTCTCGCGCCTTTGAATTCAACAACGTTGCCGTCCTTCTCCGCGGAGAAACCGGCCATGCGTCGTTTTTTTTCTCCCCGCGTTGTTTGCAACGCCCCTGTTTGTGAGATTGAAACACCTTCAGTCGGCGTTGCGTTTTAATAACCTTAGAAAACATGTGATTTAATTATGTTACAAAGCGTTATGCTCTGATGTGCTCTTCCCTGCGGTTAAACAGACACAAGTTCACTTTGAAGTTTTTATCACACTTGTTTTCCTCTGTCTGTACATAAAACAACATTTCAAACCCCCACCCCCCATGATCTGAAAGGGTACTCCTAATTGACGGGTTGCTTCTTGTTTATTTGATATATATATTTACCAGCTGGGCGGTAATTGCGGAGCGGTAATTACCCAAGATGCAGTGCCGCGTTTGGGCAGAGGTGCTAGCACGCTGATGAGTCTGGAGCACAGATGAAAGTATGCAGGTTATTATCCTGCGAGCAGGCTGTTTAAGCACTTGACAACGGCGGAGCGGACATGGCTAATTGGGCCTACGTCTCTTACGTAGTATTATTTACTGTGATGATGTACAGGTACTTTTTTTTTCTTTATTTTTCTTTTTGTGCACCATTGTTACCGCTGTACCTGTGTAGTTAATAGCAACACTTAGAGTCCGCGGCCTCCTGGTTTTCGGAGTCCCTCCTGATGACGTAGTTCCTTCTCTGGTAATGGCCTTGTTAACTGAGATTCATTACCTCTTCATTCAGAGTCCCCTGGATATTGAGGGAGAGTGTTCTCTACAAACTACTGGGTTTGCCACGGTGAAGTCATACTGATGTGGTTTTTTGTGAGCTATTCATGGAAGCGGTGACGGTATCTTCCCTGACTCCCGATGATTCAGTTGACCTGCGATCGGGGCGGCGGGGGTGGCATTCGACTTTGTTTTGCCACTCAGTTCCACTTTCACACCGACTCTCGCTTTCTCTCACTACCCGTCTTTTTTTTCTTCTCATAGACACTTTCTCTCGCTCGCCAACAAACAAGCGGCGTGCACCTTGTTTGCGCGCCGGCTGCTGTTGTTTGGCGGCCCCGGCGCTCTCCCAGTAGATTGTCAGACGTTGTTGTTGTTTGCTCGCGCTGCTCCGAGTGTGTGTGTGTGTGTGTGTGTGTGTGTGTGTGTGTATGTGTGACTTGCATTTGCCCGGGCTCCTTGGAGGGAGTTTGTTTTTGTTCTCAGTGTTGTAAACAGGGTGGGGCTCCATTCCCAAACCGCTCCGTTGGTGATGGTTATTTTCACAGGAGTTCTTTTTGTGTTTATCATTTGGGTCAATAGATTAGCCTGGGATGGAATTATGTGTTGAAGCAGATAGTGCGGCAAACCATGTGCTGACTAGATAGACACTTTGTCACTGTTGTTTTTGTGATAAAAGAAGCTCCCCTGTTTGGTTTTGTTGGTATTTCTGACTTTGAGATTATAATTTATTGTCACCATATTAAAATATTTTTTTTTACAAAAGTGATTTTTTTATTTTTGCCTAAATTATCTCTTGGTGATGCCTGGTCACATCCGGTAAAATCACTCCTAATGCCCTATAGGCATGAGTAAGTCAAAGGATTTTTTTTATTATTTAAGATAAAATGCATTGACTTGAGCAGTTTAACATGCTTACATGATGCATCAAGAGAATCTACGTTGCAGAAGAAGCTCTGAACATGATTCTTGAATCTGTTTCTACTGGTGAGTGATAAGGTTTATTATTATGTAGGCTATGATGTTACATAACCTTCTATGTGTGTCCACAGTCATTCACTGTCTGGCCTTTTAGTTGGAAATGATTGATAAATATAATATTCTCTGTGTTTGCTAGTTTTTTTGCCTTATCCTAAAACTTGACAAAATGACAAAGGCCATTATTTTAATAGGGCAATGATGTATATATTATTGTGCCCAAATTCTCATTGTGCTTCAGAATTTATTTAAATTTTAATTCTTTTATTATGTATCAGTATAAAATCAATGAATGATGCATTTTTAAGATGAATCTTTTGATTTTAGCAACTACTGAAATAGTATTTACCCTAATTGTAATAATTAACTATTTTTTAGTTATTTGGAATATTTATATTTTAATATAACATTTCAATAACTAGAATATCAATAAAAAATAACAACATTAAAAACATTTGATCAATTATTAACAATTATCACAATATTTTATATTAAAATCAAATTTGGTCTTTTAATATATTCATACGGTGCAGAAAATCTCACAAAATATAAAAACATTTTTTTCTATAGTATAGACATATTTATACTATAATATATATGATTTTATACTATAATATAGTATAAAATCATGAGATGATTCATTTTTTTAATGTTAGATCTATATATTAATCTATCTAATATAGATTAATCTACATAATATATATAATATATATATATATTATACATTTTCAATAAAATAATGACTATTATTATTATTATTTTTTTTTTTTATTAAAATTAAATTCTATGTTGGACATTGTGAGACACTTTCCCTGTTTGCTGGTTTTAACTCCAACCAAAGACAATAACTAAGATACTTCCACTGAAGTCTTCGCCTCATTGTGAAACAATATTTTGTCTAACTCTGCTCAGCGTCTTTTCAGTCAGTCACAGGACGAGAACAAGGTTGTCTTCAGATGTGATTAAAATCAGAAATGATTCCAGTGTTGCTGTTTTAGTCATGATAAATAGTTGTAATATATTCAATATCCAGCCCAGTTTCTAAAACATTATATTTTCTTATAGCGGACTGAGTGAACACACTGAATAAATAGGGATTTTCCTTCTCTAACTCGTTACAAAATCTAATTGGATCACGGTAGAATTGGCTAAAACTGATTAAGACTTTAAAGCAATATTTGGGTGATGCTTGGATTTACATAGATTGTTATCATTTCACAAATCGTCATATATGTGATTCAGATTCACAGAAAAATCATTGTCACATATGATAAATATGTGGCTTTTACAGAATGGCATGACACAGGCTGCGGATGTGTGTAAAGTCCCTTTTTAGACGAGAGGCAGCAGCTGCAGTGGCTGTTGCTAAGCTTGCAAAGGTATCACCAGGTTAGTTCTGTATATGACATGCATCGAATGGCAGATTTAAAGTGGTCGGGAGAAATTGGGGAAATAATTTAGAGTTGAATATGCATCCCCCTGCTGTGAAGCTACTGCAGAGTTGCTGTCTGGGACTCATTGCAACAAACGGTGGCTCCCACTCCTCGCATGTGCAAAATATGGTCACAATCAGGTGCAGTTTGGTTAAAGATGAGCAACCACAATCACAGTCTATTGCATAATGTAAAGGTAACTATCTGAAACTTTCCGTTACCCACAACAGTAGCACGTTCTCACAAATACGAGAAGGCAGCACATCTCAAATTTCCAAGTTAAGGAGGACTAAATACTAACATTTCACTTGTGCATTTGGCTCATACCTCAAACAGAGAGTTGGTTAGTTTTACTCACTACAGTAGTATTTGTTTGAATTGTGCAGAATACACTGGACAACCAGAGGGAGGGAAATGGGAGCATAAAACATCTGGAGATTCTTTGAGGGGAACCACTACAATTCTCTGAGAAAACTTACTCTCACTGGCATATTCAATTGTCAATCTCAAACGCTGGATGCATACATTTAGTAATATACAATAAAACAAACAAAAAAAAAACACAAAACATTAATGATCCTGAATCAATCATTGTTCTGTCACTGTCAATTCCCTGTTTGTGAATGATGGCCCTTCTGCAGCAGTTTGCATTACAATGTCGCTGCAGTTATTCTCCTGTTTCCTCAAAGCAATGTGCTTCACTTCTTGACAGTAAGCAGGCACACGCACTACATGACAAAAATAAAGATCGCTGGCACTTCTATCAGGTGCATCTCACAGGTGTGACCTGTCGAAAAGAACAAAGGCGTCGAGGAAAAACCAAGTCGACTTTGGATTTCATTGATCGGTTTACGATAGATGATGCACTCTTGATCATCTGTAGTTGATCTGAACGGGTTAACACCAACATAACCTCACTCATTTCTTATGAATGGAGAAACACAGGTTTATATTAGCAATGTAAACTGTTTAATGTTATTGTGTTCATGTAAGCGACTATTCGACGAGTCTAAAAAAAGACCAAGTTAAACGACAGTATGAGTGGGTGAGCGAGTGAGTGAAACTATACTGGAACCGAAACTTGATTCAGTATTCATCATGTTCCAGGTTCCAGCGTAAAGAGCATGAGAAAGAAAGTCTAATTGTGTACTTGAGCAGCGGTGTGAATCATTCTTCAGTTACAGATGTGAGTTTCTGCGAATGTTAGTTTAACCTGTGACGGCAGTGGCTCATGTATGGGTCAAACACGGGTTGAAAGCCTACACGCTCCACCACATCAAATATGGAGCATGTGTATGAAAGGCAGCCAGATGTGTTTCACATTGTATTTATTCTCCAATTTGATCAATGAAAAGCTGAAGCACATGTAAAATCTATCAAATATTGTGAATACTGATTATAGAGGGAAATGTTTTATTTAATTGAGAGATTTTGTCAAAGCTGTCTTTTTGATTCAATCATGTGAGTTAAAAAAAAAAGGTTTAGACAACATTAATGATAACATTGGTTTAGAATATTCATGAGCGTGAACATGGTGGACTAGCACAGAGTTTGTGAGGTCTATAGGAGTAATAGAGTGACAGGGACAAGGTGCACATTATGTTCCTGGGTTGTTTTCCTCCCCGCTACTGTTTAGAGTTTACAGCCTTTTGTTGGACATTTACTACATCTGTTCTAAATTCGAGGCGGTTCTGAGTTATTGGATATTTTTCTAAAAGCCTTTTTGTGTTGTGCGTATGGAGTGCATGATGTACAAGCTTTTAATGTGTTGACCAATCAATTCCTCACATTGAAAACAACTCACAGTGAGAAATTACTAAATCAATCTTTCCCTACCAGTGAGAGGAGTTGGGGCAGGCTTTTGAGTGCATTTCTGTGTACTTTTATACACAATAGTATGCAATGATTGAAGGGCTAATTCAAAGAATTTTAATCACTCCGACCAACCCTCTTGCAGTGTCATCTTTTTTGCAAATGCCCCATAAAATGAATAGATGAGCAGTCTCTTTTTAGAGCATAATGGCTACATTAGAATATGAGATGGATAGTAGATGAATTTCTGTATCCTTCATGCACACACTCTCTCTCTCTCTCTCTCTCTCTCTCTCAGTCATTCTGGTCTCTTTTATCAATAGTGGTCCCATGTAACAGACCTTGCAGGGCACAGTGAAGTGTTCAGTTGAACCTCACATAGACGGAGGGACGGAAAAAAAAGCGGAGGTGAGAACAGTTTGAGTAGCGAATTGGTGCAGTTTCAGAAACCGGCTCCACTAATGTATGAGTTCATACTGTGGAACAAATAATAGATTTGTTTTGTTTGCGCTCAAGTCTCCCCACCTTCATTGATTTCACCGCCACACCCTCATACCGGCTCCCGCGCTGAATGCTCTTTTTCCACCGGGTGAGATCATGCCGTCGGAGGCTTGGTGTGTTGTTCTCATCGGGGCCAACCGCCCAGTGCCAGTCAATATGTAAACAATGGCGGAGACGGTTTCTCATTGCTTAACTGACATTTCTCATTGCCGGGCTTATGATTCATCTGAGGAGATGTCATCTGACAAAGTGTTTTCAGGGCGCACTGTACTTACGGCGGTTTCACTAATCCACTCCACTCTACCTGCCACGTATGGTATATGCTAATAATTTTGCTCATTAAAAGGCAAGTCACTTCTTGTTTTTAATAAGCAACAATATTACTCAGACTTTAAAAAGGCTTTAGAAGAGTTATTATCTGAAAAAATGACCCTGCAGCACTGTAGCAGATTGAAGCTACCTGCATTGGTGTCAGGAGCATGTGGTTCTAAAAGTTTGCACATTTTGCTGAATAATTATGTGTGACATGTTATTTTCTTTGAACCCTTTTAACCCATTGGGTTTATATTGCTAACAGATGTAAAGAAACCCTCCAACAGATTCAGTTAATGTGTTGAACTCAGTAGGTGCCATTGGTCATGTTAACAGAATAAGCTGTTTGGCATTGGCAGGAAAAGATTTGGCAAATTTTTCCCGAGCGCAAACCCACATACTCGGCTGCACTGCTCATCCCGCAAACGCATGTTCCTTAGACATTTAAGAGGGAAATAAACATGGTTTCCAATGGTATAAAATATATTACAAAAAAGCATTGTTACAACATATAATCAATTTGTCCTATGATTCACTAATTCAAAGCCAAGTTAGGTTATTTGATTCAGTTAGAATATTGTCTTGAGAACAATTTACTTCCTGATTATTAAATTTCAGATAATAAACTAGATGATTGTGTTTTCTGCTACACTAACAATAGTAAACATGGGCAGTGATATGTTGGACAACTTTGAGTCTGTTCCTTATTAGTTTTTTTTTCTTTTACTGCTGACTGGCTATTATTTAGCTCAAACTCTGAGTCATTGTCACTCATCTGAATTGGATAGTTTGACTAACTCTACAAGGGAACACATCGCCGTAAATAAATTAGCTCATGGCTTCAGCCGCACGTCTGACTTCAGCCTGGATCGGGCTGGAAGCCAGTTGAAAGTAGCATGGAATTATTTGCCATATGTTGAACGCTCCTCTCAGAAACTTTACTGTTCGCAGCAAACATCGCCTTCATAAATTTCTAGCAAGATGTGTGGCGCCTCCAGCATATTTGATGACACTGCGGCGTATTCTGAAAGACTACAAATGTGATACGAACATTCCATCCAGTATGGGAACGTTGTGGAAGAGTGAGGCAGAACACGGCTTCGATAGAAACCAGTGGGATGGGGGATTCCTTTTTCTTAGCGACTAGTGAACTTCAGTGAGTTGGCTGCATACCGGCAACATCAAGTTTTAAATTCAGCTCGTAGCATGCCATCCACGTTCGCCGTCTTTTTGATTTCATCACAGGTCATAAAAGAGAAATGCCATACAATAGTGAGTAATAAAATAAAACGTACATCCTGCAACTGTAGAATGAAGCAATGCATAATTGTAGGTGCCTAAGTAGCATTGTTGTAGATGTTTCTACGCTTTTTCTATGATATACAGATTTGGTGTTGAGGTCACAGGAGGCGAAGATTGTCGTTGCATTTATGTTGTGGCATTGAAACCTTAGATATCTTTATGCTCTCTCCACTTGTTCTAATGTAAATGATTTGCATGGAGTTTGTCCCCGCTGATTAAAGCTGTTTGGACTGTTCTTCTCTGGAACCATGCCAATTGAATTTTCTGCCTTCTAACACGCTTGGAGAGTGGGGAATATGGTTCTCGTTGGGCCTGAGGCTTGATCTCCTCCTTTGCCTCCCCCAATCCTTTCAAATCACTCCGACAATTAGCGAGCCCGACCATCCCCAAATGACACACGTAATTAAAGAGTTGGCATTATAATTACAATGTGTTTATTGTCTGTTTATGGGTCCTGAGCAATGCATAATGCACAGGGAGAGTTCTTTGGTGTAAATGGATTGAGGGTTGTTAATGTACTCGGCGGTAAACGCGATTTCATGCGGTTAACATCTCGATACTTCCTTTATCAGCCCTTTGACAGTTGCTCCGTTTGTCACGAATACGACGCAATTTGGCCGACAGCGGAAACTGGCCCGAAAAAAACAAATTATTTAGTCATGGGCTTTTAACGGGCACAACGGTAAATGCATGTTAAGTAAATGATGCAATTTATTCCTTTCTCCTCATTGCCAGGCTTTGCTGCCACGGGACTTGTGCCAGCTTTAAATAAGTGGTACCCAGATGGTATTCACATGATGCCCACTTGGTTACAAAACGGTCCTGGGGAATAAAGGCTGACTGCCACAGCAACCAACGGGTCAGCCGCTGAGCCTGTTGCTTTCACACTTTCGCTCGCGTAAACGGGCGCGTGTTCTGTCACTTCGCCGGATTCCTTGGGAAGGGTGCATCTCATGGGGTTTCTAAATGACTTGGGAAGGAGCCCTTTTTAATGAGAAGTGGCGGGATAGAAAGATAATGGAGAGATATTCTCTGCAGGAGTTCATTCCGGGATCCTTGGTTCGTCAGGAAACAGAAAAGGATGCAAGTGATTTCTTTACCCTCTGATTTAAAAAAAAAAAAAAAAAAAAAAGATTTCCCTCTTCTTTTCTCTTTTCTTCTCTAATAAAGCTCTGGTTAAAGATCTCTTCTCTTGTGTTCTCTGCCTCCTGCTCTGCAGCTGTGCGGGTCTCCTGGAGAAGTGGTGAACTGTGTCATCTCCAGCCACTAACAACCAACAGCTGCAGCCACCGCTGCAGATCGAGGGAACTGATTCTCTAACGCAGAGAAATAAATAAACACAGCCCCTGGAAAAAAAAAGGAACAATACCACAAACAACACGCAGCTTATGCAAATGGGACGGGACATGTGTTCGCATATCGATAAGCCCTATTTGTGTACAAACAGACTGTAGGACAAGAGTGGCCGTTTTGCACAGAGGTGCACGTTACAAAGTTTACTATTGTATCTGCAGTAGTCACCCCCAAACATCTGTTTGGTTTTTTTCCCCTCCCCTACACGTTAAACCCACGCATTGTGTGTGTTGCCGTGTTGTGTTTGTTGCTGTGTACACATAAGACGCCAGATGTTCGAGGCAGAGTTTTAGTCAGAGGGGTCAAACTGTCAGTAGGTTAAAGGTTGAAGAACATAACTGCGGCTCCTACACAATTAATCAGAAACAAGAGATACATCAGGCGATAGCACATTCATGTCACAGTGTTGTTGACTTCAGTTCTATTTCTTTTTTTATGCTTTTGTTGTTTTGAACCTGACAAGTAAAACATAAGTATTTCATCAAAATCTGTTGCAAGACAGATCATTCCTCTTTTGAGACATCTGTTGTGTTCCACGAATAAAAAAAATGAATCCTCAACAGCTCATCCCTTTGTTTAGCTTTTTTCTCTCAGTCACCTTGTAATTGTTTCTGTGTCATAAGCAGCTATTAGTATTGCTAGGAAATGGTAATGCTTTGAGAGAATCATCTCTTTCCAGAGAATGGCTCTCTATCACACTCTCACATTCTTTTAAAAGGGAAAAGGAAGATGAATTTTGCCCATAAAGGCTCTACCACAAGGGCTTTTTATCCTAAATGGCTCTGGGGATTGTTATCTGTGGGAAGTGTGTCCTGCCTCCGTCGTGTTCAGTCAAGTGTCCACTTAGCTGTGACTGGGAGTAATTGTTCCCAAGTGGGCCACACACTGACCTGTTAATGTCTGCGTTGACCCTCTAACCTTGTCAGCACGTCTTGGGGAGGAGTTTAAATCATGTGGATCTCCTCCGCGTCTTTACGCTACCGGGTCAAGTGGGCGTCGGCCCTGAAAGACCACTCTCTTGTAATTGTCGTCAGCGGCGTGGGTCAGCCAGGGGTGGTCCCAGAGACCGGCTCTTATTAGATGAGGCGCTGGGAGTGGTGTGACTTAATGGGTCAGGCCATTGATCCAATACAGCGTCAATGCCCCCCCCTCCCTCCCTAGTGCAGTCACACATTGTTATACACCTGATCAGCTGGATTCTGGTCGAGGTAGACAAGCATCACTCAGTTTATAGACGCTATCTCTAAAGCTTCTTCTATCTGTGAATATCATCTTGTGTTTATATGTTGCGTCCGTCTTCATGTTGAGGACGTCTTGTCGTGGAGCATGTCTTACTTGAATCTGTTAGATAGCGGATCCGATGGTGAAGACATTGGTGCTGCTGCTGCAGAAATGAACTCAGGAAGGAAGTTTATAACATAAAAAATAACATGCCGGTTTGTACTACTTTTGGCTTTTGGATGCAACAAAACATACAGTATATGAGAAGAATAAAGAAGGTTAAATGCAACATTCCTACTAACAATTTCCAACTCCAACAATATGAAACTAATTCGATGTTTTAGTAGTGAACGTTGAACAATAAGGTCAAAGATTAATGAGAGGCAAAGAGCAACATGTATACAATAGAGATGTGTATATGCTCTGATATGCACCAGATGACCCTTATTGATTTATTTAGCAAAAACAATCATTTACTCGAAGCAGGTGCTAATTCTGTGCTGCTCTGAACCTCCCCAACGAGAACAGACAGCTTCAAATGCCTGTCGAGTTTGCTTGGAAATTCACAAATGAGTCGCTATGAACACGCGTGCTGCAAAGTGGCCGGGAGTGGGTGTGGAGTTTCTTTAGAAATTGACATAGTTTGTAATTTGAGTGAAAAGGGGGGATTACAACCACATGTGTCCTGAGTAGGAGGGAGCTGAGTGTTGAATAGTTGGCATGCGATACGCCACAAAGTGAGACTGCTTAACTGTTAGAGGTAACACGTTTTTTACTTCGTGCTGCCGTCTGAGCTTGCGGAACATCTTGAAATGTTTGGTTGTTTAGTCGTTTTATGGACAGTTTACACTGTAAAAACCTAACCGCTTTTTAAAATCCGGCACTTGCTAATTTGCAATAAAGGCTGCGATTCAGAGCTACCTCTGAAGTGTACGCACTCACCCATGCTTTTTAAACATTTTTGCGAGACCGCACATAAATCCCATTTCTTCTTGTGATGTAGTTTCTAAGGCTTGGGTGTTACGTCTTGTATTTGAAGTTCCCGTCTGTCCACTGTTGCTCTCAGAGCGAGGGCATCTTTAGAAACAAGTCCTCCTTTTGAGGAACGCAGAGATACAACGGTGTAGCCATAAATCCACGGGGGGAAGCTGTCTGTTGGGATCAACATATTTTTGTGAGTAATGACAGGCATGCAACCGAGTAATCAGAAGGGTCTTATCTGGGGCCGATGGCAGGCCCAGGAATGTGGACAGGCTGTGGAAACAACGGCTGCACTAATGGGGTTAGTTGAATTCCACACTGGTGAATTATGAGGAGTTGGGACGTCGGGGCTGCGGTTTGTTGTGTCTGGTTCGGAGCGAGCTGCATTCGCCACACCGCTACGCGCCGAAACTAGAGTTATAGATTCGGGTTCTGACACGCTTTCTCATGGAGCAGGCCAATTAACTGGGAAGCTGAATTGCTTCGCCGTGCCGCTGGAAACAGAGCCACATTAAACACCAAAGTTGTACACACACACACACACACCATCTATCTGGGGCCAAGCAGCCACACATGCAGCCGTGACTCCGGTGACACGGACGGGACCAGGAGCCATCCATTCCGCTGCCTCATTTGCATGATCTGAACCATTTCTGGAAGTCATTAGCATCTTTCCACTTGTTTATCTGGCTACAGATGAATGCTTTTGAGCTTAATGCCAGGTTTTTGAATAAACAAAATGTCTGGCTTATTGTTTTTGTGGTGGTACAAGTCATGCATCATTGACATGATGTAATAACATAAATGTTTGGTGTATTATTGAAGTGGAGACCACTGCAGGGTTTTGTAGGTCACTCTATTGCTGTGGATGCATTCTCCAGACTTGTGATTTTTGTTGGTGTCTTACCATCATTCAAATATCCTTCATATTGGATATTTGTATTTAAATTTGTGTAATGTGGTGTTATTTAAAAGATTCCTTGATTCATCAAAAGCAAAAAAATATCTATTCGTATCCTTCCACTAGGGCGACACGGTGGTGCGGTGGTTAGCACTGTTGCCTCACAGCAAGAAGGTCGCAGGTTCAAGACCCGCCTTGGGCCTGGGTCTGGGGCCTTTCTGTGTGGAGTTTGCATGTTCTCCCCGTGTCTGCGTGGGTTTTCCCCGGGTACTCCGGTTTCCTCCCACAATACAAAACATGCTCAGGTTAATTGGCAACTCTAAATTGCCCATAGGTGTGAGTGTGAGAGTGAATGGTGTGTGAATGGTGTGTGTGCCCCACGATTGGCTGGCGACCATCTGGGGTGTATCCCTGCCTCTCGCCTTAACGCGCTGGGATAGGCTCCAGCAGACCCCTGCGACCCCGAAAGGGAATAAGCGGGATAGACAATGGATGGATGGATGGATGGATCCTTCCACTAGTGGAAACATACAGTAAGTTTGGTTGATGAATTTAATGCCGCAGGTTTTTTTTCCCTTTAATGTGGGTATTGAAAAAATTGCTCACACAAACACTTTATTGTATTGTACATTGTGTAACCATCGTAGTCGCTCCTCCGCCTGCTCATACGTAAGCAAGATAACGTATGCATGTAGGCCAAGATATGCCATCAGGAATCGGTGTGTCATAGCGTTTGAAATATGCTCGTGGCTGACAACGATCACGTTTGTTTTAGGCAATACTTATGTCATTTCTGTACATGTGGGCTTAGTGGACCAGAGTAGGGGCTTTCCCCACCTTTCACTTCCTGTTTGTAATCGTTGTATCTTTCCCCTTCCTTCCTTCTCTCTCTCTCTCTGTCTCTTACTCTCTCGCTCTCTCTCTGTTTTTGTCCTCCGTGAAACCCCTGTGGCCCTGCCCTCCAGACTGTGAGCTGAATTCTGATTGGAGGAATGGAGTGCCAGGCAGCCCTGCACCAGTGAGCCGGGTATGTGGAAGTCCTCCCACTAAACCCCATCTTTCATTACATACAGTAATGTGCATGCTTCATGTGTGTGTACCGACTCCATAACACTGTTTAGATCTGATTATTAGGCTTTTTTGTATTAGGCCGTAATTATTTTGAAGCCAATCCCAACATATTCATTTTTTTATTGTTCAGCTGTTTACATCAGTGAGCATGCATATGTATATAAAGTCATAAATAATACAGAACATGGCTGAATGCTTTTGAGAAAATATCGAATTGCAGTTTTACTGATGAGCATTGTGATTATTTAGTATAAAGTTAAACTCCTGGACAGTATTCGTGCACCTTGGCCTTCAGGCTTCGGAATTGCTGCCAACTTGTCAGATTTTGTAGAGTCTAAAAAGATTAGCATCTGCTCTTGTGAACACTGCTTTCCCTGTAGAGGACCCCAGTCATTCAGTTGATATTCTTAAAACAATGGTATTCTATTATTATATTTACTTTGGGAAAAAGGGATTCACTCTATCTCTGCTGCTAATTTACAGTCATTACCTACCTAGCTACCCGATAACTGCTTGTGTACCTTTTATATTTTTTCATCTTATGTATATTCTTTTAGAGGAATAGTTACTACACATGGTCATTGGGTTCAAATATCGAAATGATGAATGCGGATGGGGCAACACAGTGAATTACGGTCGGTAGCCCTGTTGCCTCACACCAAGAAGGTTGCATGTTCAGGTCCTTGGACCAGGATCTTTCTGTGTGGAGTCTGCATGTTCTCCCCATGTCAGCGTGGCTTCTCCAGCTTCCTCCCACAGTCCAAAAACATGCTTAATTGGAGATTGTAAATTGCCCATAGGTATGAGTGTGTGAGTGAATGGTGTGTGTGTAGGCTGGCGACCTCTCTGGGGTGTATCCCTGCCTTTCAGCTGTAATGTGCAGGGATTGGCTCCAGCAAACCCCCGTGATCCTAATGAGGAATAAGCGGGTATAGAACATGACTGACTGAATGAGAATATATTTTAGTCTTCAAGTCAATAGATGGCTGCGTGCAAACAGAACAAACTCTAGCTTCCAGCGGGCACGTCATTAACTCCACATCAGCCAAGAAACTTCCTTTTGTTGTTTGGCCGCATCGTACACGTTAGGCAAATTATCTAGGGCAGCTTACAGTTTTGGAGCAAAGGCTATAATTTCAGCCGATGAACTGAATGGTTTCTAGTTAAATCGTTCAAATCTTTAGAAAATAGCCTTCTTAAAGGATGTGGCTGGTGATATTTCATATTGTGATATTGTGATATTCCTCCTTTGTTTATGTAGTATTGTACAAGATATTCAAATCACACGCAACATCCTCAGAGGAATGCTGCCGCCTTGTTACCGTTTTTGTTAATGGTCTCCAGTGTTGTCTAAAAAACTGGTAAAACACATGTTCCTTCATTACAGTGGACTCGGACTCGGTTCCACATACACCGCCTTACACCAGTTTACCAAATCCACAGCAGAAATGATCCTCATGATGTGTAACATTTGCAAAAATGTATTGTGGCTGTGGCCAGATTTTTTGTATTTTTTATTTTTGCTATTTTTAAAACTCAAAGCACATTTTCAAAGCTCATTTTTTGAATTTGCATCTTTTGATGGAACAAACGAGCTCGGGGCAGAGCGCCAGAGCCGAGCAGTTGAAACGCATTGAGAGATGGACTTAGACGTTGTTGGTTTTAGTCTTGTCACACAGATTTGCTGACATTGAAAACAATACGGAAAAAATGCCATCCCTGTCCTTTAATTAGGTAATCAAGTATTTGATTAGCCCAGATGTTACATGAATATTAAATGCACAGCCACATAAAATACTTGATTTAAAAAGCCAAGATTTTAATGCTTTTGGATCTCTTCAGACACTTTAATACAGTATGGCCAGTAAGCGGGTATTTTGACAACTTTAACAGCTGAAATCTATGATCATTATTATTAATAATAATAATTATAATAATAATACAGTTAATTGCACGCTGCCAATCAATTAACCATTCGATGTCTTTTAATGCCGCCCTCTACAGCACCTGCATGGTGCACCGTCAGCCCCTTTGTGTTTGTGACTCTTGGTTGTTTTTTAAACATCTTTGGCATGCCGTAGTCTTTTTCTGTCCCCCTGCTCACCTCTGTCCGCCCGGGGAGCCCTGATTGGCTGAACACTTTCTGCACTATAGTCTGGCTGCTTGCCAGCCCCGCTGCCAGTGGCTGCCGTGCCCCCTGATCAGAAGAGAATGTGACATTTGTGCAGAGGTAATGGAATCTGCGTGCAATTAAATCTCTGACTGTGAAGAGGAGTCTATCTCCTCCCTGCTCCCCTCCCATCTCCTGCCATTACCAGCAGCAGGGGGGGTCAGGCACGATGATGAAACCGTCCCAGCAGGCCCCCGCGCCGCACTCTCTCCTTCCCCAATCTCCGTGTCAGGTTGTGTTTTTTAACTTTGCCGCACTAGCCCTGCCTCTATCTGGCAATTAATTACAGGAAATGTCCATTAGGAATCTCTCCAAATATTGTATAAGAATTAATTTTCAATTATAAAAATTACATTATGGGGCTGCAGCATTACCGCCGATTTAATGAATTCTGCTGCAGGTGACAGTTGTTATTTTGTGGTGAGTGTCTGTTAAGCATGTTTTGACAGGGTTTTTTTTTTCTCAGAGTGGTAGACGGCAACACAGAGGAAGAAAGAGACACAGAGGGCAGATTCATGCACGGATGAGAAGAGGGCCATATCTCTCCGCCGCCATGCCAGCCACTACACTTAACGCCTTATTTGTGGGCTTTGTGGCCAATGTCTTGAGTCTGTGATCTGTTGCCATAAAAGGCAGCTTTTTTCCTCTCTGCTGATGAGGCACTTGCTTGCGGGGTAATACCGGACTCATTCTATAGGCGGACTCGTATCTAATGGGTATGTGTATCCCCATCAGGATAGCTCATAATCATAAAAATATCTGCTGCCATTGTGCTTGGTGGGGCTGGTCGGGGAAGGACAGAGCTACGCCACGCAAGCATTTCCCCTTGAACTTGTGTAGGAGCAGTTCCTATCTGTGTTCCTCGCGCACACTGGGTGGACGGAGATGCAGGATATCCAGGTCAAGCTTTGGCGATGTCCAAATCCTCCCAATGTCGTTCACACCCTGCGTGCGTCTGTCTAAATGGTACGGTCTGAGCCCTCTGCCGTTGAGTCACTGGACATGAAAGTCAATGCATTTTCCAGCTCATTTAAACAATCAATCGTTGCATTTTATTTTTCATGTGATGCTGCTAGAACGTTTGCATCCAGCCTTAAATGTGACTCTTTTTCTGTCACTTATTTTTTTTTTCACACTCAGCTTCTCTGGTAATGTATTTTGTCATGATGAATTATTAATGTCAGCATTGGTTGAAGGGAGTGTTGTCTCAGAAAATATCACCCTGTTTCTTCTTTTTTTCTGCAGCCAAGGGTTAATTTGAACCAACAATGAAATGAACCACCCCGTTTCCTCGCCGCACCACGGGTCGAAAATGAAAACTGCCGGGTCTTAACTTTATTCGCTAACATCCTGCTAAACAAATACAACGCTATTCCTCCTGGCTCCCTCTGTTTTCCCCTGCTGCAGATGGCTTCGCTTCGTCGTGCGATACATAGAGGAAAAAGGCTCTGCTCAGGGAAGGAGAGAGAGAGAAAAAGAGGCTTACTCCATTAGTGTCATTCGAATTGTGAATTAGATCAATCCGACAGATAGATGCGGAAAATTGTTTTAATTGTATAATTATCTGTGGTTAGCCACTTGTGCGGAAAAGTGCTGTGATGTGGGTAAAGGCCAGGGAAAGAGCACATTTTGGCCCTTATATGCTTATTTTGTCTTGGCACAGGAAATGAACAACAATCGGGGTGGGGGGGGGGCCTGCGGATAAAACATAAACACACCCAGAGATTCACGCTCCCCCAGGCAGGTTCAGACGCGCTCAGTGAGATGCTGTGCTTTAAGTAATGTGTCTGGTCAGTGAGCCTTCTCCTCAGGCAAAGAGGAGGGCGCCTATATAACTGTGATCGAGATGACACAACTTAACACAAATGTAACAGCTATGCAGAATATGGAGCGCACAACACGGCATGTGCCCTGGAGAGAGAGCTACTGAAAGGCAGAGAGAGAGATTGGTAGAGGCCCAGTATACTGTATCACTAACTCACTTAACCACATTCAGCACATTTCTGATAAGAAGTAAAATGTAAGACAATGAAAAGATAGCATAAATCTTTGGCTCTCTGTATGTCACTTGCTGTGTCATGTTTTTTTTATGCCTGCAAAACATTTCCTAAACACCTTAGAATTTAATAATACCTTCCTAATTCCAGTTGACTAATATTTAGCGGATTGCCGGTGAAGGGGTTAATTTAATATGTAAATACAAATACATCCAAGTGTGTATATTCAATCATTTAATTTAGTATCCTATACATTGCTGTCTCCTCCTGACAGATCAGTTACCGAATGAATCTTCAAGCCTGATGGGCTGAGCTAAGCCCAGGCCAAACACTGACGCGCTGCACTCAGCAGCTGCATGCAATTTTCAGCTCAACTCATTCAAGTGTAATAAAGCAATGCAAGAAGTGCTGGGGGACTGTGGTGCCCGGATGGGCTCATCCTTTAAAGGAGAAAGAGGACAACGGTATAGATTTAGATACTGTACAGGATTATTGTGTCACGGAATAGCCCCCCCCCCCCAAGTCATATAAGGTCTATCAAAGGAAAAGTATGTTTTAAACAGGAGGTTTGTGTTGTATTCTCAGTATTCAGCTCTTATTTCATTAGTTGCAGCTTCTAATTGGTGGTGTGTCTCAGTTTTAGATTAATATCTAGATTTTTTGGTTTATTCATTCTTATTTTCCAAATAATTTCTTTGTGTTCATTAGTATATTATTATTATATCTGTATTTATTTATTGTTTTTGTTTTAGATCCTTTTTCTTCTTGTGTCAGGTAATGTTATGATCTCTTGGGTCACAGGAAGACCAGCGGGGCTTTCAAACATCAGTGAAACAGGGATCCTTGTATAATTAACAAATACATACAAGTGCAGATGCTGCTTTATATACATTTCTGCATTGGCTGGCTGCTGTCTCTGCTTCTGTTTTTCCATATAAATTAAAAATCTCTGTCACATTAATATCAGGCAAGCCTTTAATACTTAATGAAATAAGAGATATTCTCACACCGAGCCGGTCTGATGAGACTCTTGCAACACGAAGCAATTTACAGACTGAGAGCTTGTCATGTCTCAGTTGTTGCCTCCGTCATGCTCTGTTGTTCGGCTGCATCTCCTGTGATAATGCACAGGGGATTAGCAGGTAACACGGCAGCAGCACTCCTCTGAGGATGTTGCGCGTGGCTTTGAATGTCTCGCACAATACTACATAAACAGAGGAGGAGTACCACCAAATGGTGATTTCCCGGCTACGCGGGGAGCCTCCTCCTGGATAATGTGGTAATGAAAGGTGACAGGAAGGACTCAGGGTCTGGAACGAAGCCGGGGCAGCTGGTCAGAGCAGGAGAATAGGAAGCAGTGTGCACCCGGGCTAAAGTGCGGTGAGAAGCAAATTAAAGCTCATATCTGCCATCTCCCTCGCCTCCCTGCACTTTCCTGTTTGGACTTGAAGGTGATTGGGAGCCAAGGCGGTGACAGTTGACGGAAGCTACGCGGAGGAGAGAGTATTTATTTACAGTGAGATGCAGCGATGCTTGTTCAGGATGCGGTTTCACGCAGGATGTGCCCCCCCCCCCCCCCCTCCTCCTCCTCCCACCTCCCCCTCCTCCTCCTCCAAACACACGCACACACCTCCTCCCATCTTTTGTCATCTCTACCCTTGCACTACAATCCCCAGGTTTGATCAAGAATGGGAAGTGGGTTATTGGGGAGGCGGGGTTGGCCTGCTGCGGGGGCCAGGCAGCCTGCATTGTGTAAGGGGCCGGGTCTGGACGCAGCCAGCAGAGAGCTCACTCCGCATGTCTTCCTGCCCGGCCCAGGAGGGGGTATCAAAGGTACCACGGGTCACTGAGGGAAAAAAAAAAAAGAGTGTGAAGCATTAAGAATGTATTGTGTGTTAAAGATTAAATTTACAGGTGTTACAGAAAGAAAAAAGGAAAGAGTGCATGCAGATCTGTGTTCGATCAAACCAAGTATGTTGCACATATGAGGAAAGTGTATGTGTAAGAGAAGTGCGTGTTTGAAGACAGTCCAACAGAAAGCATGCATCCTGCCAGGAATTCCACCTTGTAAAGGGGGGTTGTCGGCAGGAGGGGGTGGGGGTGAAGGTTTGTAAATCCCAGTAATTACACTGTACACTGTGGTTGCAGTACAATTACCATTGTCGTCACCCTACAATACAGTATTCCCATTACGGCAAATTGCTCACTTTAAAGGTGCAAGTGTGTGCAACACTGTTTCATGCCACCCAAGAGCAGATAGGCAGGACATTTTGCATTATTAGCCAGATAAAAAATGACTTTGCACTTGCACTTTCGAGTGTTTTTGTTCATGTCAGGGCTGCAAAAGGCACCGCTTTGCTCAGGGCCAAGAATCTACATCATCTGGTGGGATACCAAACGGTACGAGCATGCGAGGGCGGCGGAGAGGTGAGCTCTGCTGATCTGAGCTCGCGGGCTGTCATGTCGGCAATAATCCACCCAAAGTTTCAAAGGCAGGTTTTATGACCTGCCTTACGGCCTCATCTGTGTGGACAGCGGCATCTAAACTCAGGAGAACCTGCCACATAAAACGCACATCTGTTAAAGCCTGAATTGTAAAACAACCCCTGCGTGTCCAGGCAGCGTTGAGTTAATAATACACTCAACATGCAGCTTATAACACGCCCAGCAGCAACAACAGCAGTGATTGTCTTGTATTCACTTCTTTTGATCAGCGATTATCTCTTTTTTTATGTTTTTATGTATTTTTCAAGGTTTTTGGCCTTCAAAGGGTACGTACTGTACATTAAATACAGTTCCTCCTGGATTAGAGGGTCTCTGTAATCAAATCTGTGGAAATTGAATCAATTTCATTTTACAGTTAGCTGGCAGTCACATCACATCTGCAATGCCTCCGCTACTTAATAATCATTTAAATGAACAGATGTTAACACCAGCTTAAAATCTATTTTACCTTTGTTATGTTGCAAGGTACATTTATCTATCTTTGGATGAACCGAGTCAGCTTTTGGGAACACTAAACTAACCCTTGAAAAAACGGGTTGTGTCTTTTTTACAGCATTCTGAGAGATAGAATCAGCGTCAGTGATAAATATGACAACAATAAAGGATTGCAGACATTGTAGTGGGACCGGGATATCAGGTGTAGCAGGCGGTTAGCATTAGCAAATAATAGCAAGAGTTATCGTCTTTCGGGTTTTACAGTTTAATATATGAGGCACTATGCACAGGCCTGTGAGTGATGCAACTTAAGCAGCAGTTGTCAATACAAGGACGCAGTTATTACACATTTTGCCACATCAGTCTCTTAAAGAGGAAGTGTGGCTTCTTCCCTTAATGTTCTTGTCACTGCATTCGTGCTCCTGTGTTTTGTATGTAGGCTGTGGTGCCAGTGAGCTCTTTCAGGGGCTTTGGCCCCGACAGAAACAACACAGGAGAGAATGACACAAACGCAACGTCGTAAATCTCAGGGCTGATTTGAGGTCTGTTCAGTGGCATCTGTCAGGTAAATAACCTGAGGGGAGCAGTGTGCAGGTCTGTCACATGTACAGTGTAGGGCCAGGCAGGTTGCAAGAGACATGTGTTACAGTACAAGCATTCAAAGGTCGGTGGATGGCAGGTTGATTGGAATTAAAGACATTTAGTATATTATAGAGGAAAGACAAGCTCAAGGCCTCAAAGCTGGGACATTTCTCTGTAGAGTTTGCACGTGGGTTGTCTCCAGGTTCTCCCACTTCCTCCCACAGTCCAAAAACATGTATGCCTGGGATTTGCCCCAGGGATACACCCCCTGGGCCCCTAGTCAAGAATAAGCGGGTATAGAAAATGACTGACATAATATTCGTAAGTATAAAAGTCAATATGTGTGTCTACAGTTGTACGTGGACTTAGAAATGCAATCTGGGAAGATCAAATAAATTCCAGATTGTATTGTGAAGTGTTTCTACCGGGTCAGCGGGTGCGACTACAACACCTGCTATTGCTCAAGGCGCGGAGGGAACAGTATTAAAGAATCAGCGATGTTTTTATTCATTTCAGCCTCGTGATGCTGTCGGTAATTGATGATGACAACATGGTTGCATCTTGCATAAATTGGAAAGGTTTGTTATTTACTGTGGTAGTAAATGCTGCGCTTGAGTGCAAGCTGCTGGGTCTTAGCCTAATTGATGTTTTGGAAGATGAGTTCAATTGAATGAGTCATTAGGCCTATTACCAGCGTTTTATTAAATGCCCACACCCAAAAAGGGGGAAAAATCTGTTGTAGAATATTCCCCTCCTAGAATAACAGGAGGCTGGATTGCTAAAAGGCAGATAATATATGTGTGAGATTGATCAGTGAGTAGCGACCCCATTATCTCCTGAGATGTTAATTACACTGTGCTCAGCTTGCATGTCAAAAGGCAGATAATTGAAGAAGGTAAAAGATGTGCCACACTTTATTTATGCTTTCACTTGGAGCTGGAACAAGATCTGCTCTCTTTCTTTTGTGCGTTTTATTCCTTTTCTTTCTCATCTCCTTTTTTTGTCTCCAACGTATTTATCGTTGGTGAATTATAATGTCAGAGTTGATCATTTTGCTGAGATATTATTCATGCGCGTGTGCGTTGGCGTGTGCGTGTGTGAGAATCTTCTGTCACTGTCACAACTTTCTGCTTAGCCGTGTTTTTTCTAATACTGGAAGTATTATCTCGCTATAGAATCTGAAGCTGCTCCTTAAATGATATTTATTGTAAAGATTTACTGTACTTGGGTGAAGTTACTGTAATAGTCTTGCTATAGCACTTTATATTGCCCGGTTTGTCACTCTCTTCTGTTATCAGTAAAATAGGAGTACAAAAGAGAAGAATAAAGATGAGAACATTTGTCTGAGAGCGTCGTCTGACATTCTCACTGACGTACAAAAAGCAGCAGAAAGTCTGTTGCTTTTTGTCTATATCTTTTTTTTATTGTGTTTATTATGGGTGCAGTTCCCCTACCTGAGTGAGCTTGGTGTCTGTAAACTTCCTATTGACAGTGTCAGAGCCATAAGGGACATGCTGTACATGCTGTAAAAAAAAAAAGAAAAGAAAAAGTCTTGTTTGTCATTTAGCATGTTTATTGCGATAGCGTCAAAACTCTGTTTCCTGTGGTTTCCTGTGGAGAACTGTGGTGTCTCTGTGTGCTGCAATTTACAAGTGCACGTGAAGACTGTCTGCACTCCCAACAGTGCGCACACACACACACACACACGCACACACACACACACACGCACACACACACACACACACACACACACACACGCACACACACAGGCACAGAGTCCTGTTCTCCTTTCTGTGTTGTCATCATAACGTGGGGCGGAGCTTGGAGGCAGCGCCCAGACAGTGGTCATCATCACGCTTTTAAGACTGACGGACAGTTCCTGCATCAATGATTTAGTGCATCACCTGGTGGACACTGCTAAGAATGAGCACAGCATGCTGGGAAACCACATTCTAAACGCCGGGATGCGCCGCTTATGACACATTTTTTCCTGGTTTTGTAGTTTACTTTCTCTCATTTGTCTGTTTACTCTTTGTTCAAACACGGGCAGCCCACATTGTGTTAAATACATCACATCTCGGAATCACTTAACTGTTTACAGCGACATCACAAGAGTAGCGTTACGACAATGAATAGGCGAACGGATTAAAAATAAACGGAAAAATGTAAACTACAGAAATGAAGACACAGACAGAAGTCCAGCAGGCGTTTTGTGGCGGGACACGTTGAAAGAAGAACTTTTAGAGCCCTCCTCTTCCTGTCAGGAAACTCAGGACAGAGGTGCAGCCGACTGCTGTTGTACAGGTTCACCTTTGCTCTCACATCACTGCCCTGCTCTATAGGACTGGTAATGCCCCCCCCACACACACTTTTACTTGTCTGACCCATATCTGAAATCCATTAGCATCTTTCCACGTGTTAATCTGCCTTGCTAGTAGATTAGAAGGCTCCATGAAGCAGACAGCCGAGTACCATTGAATTTAATTTTTAGGTTTTTGTTGTTGTATTATATTACGTTTGAAGGGTTTTTCTCCTTTCGGACACTTCTTTGCTTGCCAGAGAAGGACCTCTGCCCTCTTACATGCCAGCGAGCAGTATTTCGCTGTGGCAGCGCAGCCTTATCTGCACTTGAGGTCTGTACTTTAATGGGCTTTATTGATCTAAACAACATCAGGGGTTGCGGTGATGTTATTAAGGCAGAGATAACTTCTGTGTAATTCCACTCCGACAATATATTAGCCTTTTATTGGTCTAAATAACTTTGCCTTTTAGACAGTAATGCACCAGTAAGTCACAGCAGCTCTTCATGTCGGCAGGATCTTAATAAAGCATTTCCTCTGGACATCCTGCTGCGGAGAGAGTGAAAAACGACAGGTTAAAAGGCATGCTGGGAACTTTCCATGCCATCACCGTAAATTATCTCTTTTGAATACATAAATAAAGTTAGACGAGAGCTGGTGAACGGGAAAGAGCTGGAGAGGGGGGGGGGGAGATCGGTTGAAGTTTGCACAAATATGTGCTCCATTTTTTTTTCTTTTGTTCCACACGTGGAGGTGCTGTGAAGAGGAACACGGCAGGCTCCAAAAGAGGAAAAACTGGAACGGAGGCACCGTCATGCAGGCAGTAGTGTTGATTTGTTACCACAGGGTTATACTGTACTGCACAGCAGATCCTTATGAAGTGAATCGATGAGTCGATTTAGCTGGATCTGGTAGTATAAAAGTAAAAGTTAAAGACAGGTTTATGGGATATGGTAACTCACAGAGCAGTTTGCATTCATTTGGGGAATTTGATAAAGTGAGCCAATGCAAATCACAATATAACACAAAAGATTGAAAAAACACACAAAAATTGCTGTAACAGAGTAGAGTGTTGTACTGTTATTATAGAATAAAGAGATAGAACGGATTACATACAGAAATAACTTAACAGTTTGTATTAATGCAGACAGAGTCAATTATCAAGCTTGTTAAGTTCTCAAGTTTTTAATAAAAAAGTATGTACAAAAAAATAAACAATCCAGTAATTTGTCAATTGATATAAAAGGGTTCAGCCCGAGTTTGTGTGAGTTATAACTAATGCTAAATGGTATTGTTAAATTGTTTATTGCTAGGTGTATTTAACATGCTTGGTGCACTGGTTGAACGTCTTAATAGACATTTGAGATATTTCTTTCCTTCCAAGGGCAGCATATGTCTAATATTTATCTGAAATAACGAACCCATTTATCTGGACGTGTATTTTCAAGGAGGGATGGTGGTGGCGGCGGGGGCCGGGGGTGGAGGGGGGGTGGGCTTCATAATTTGCAGCTATTTAAAGCCCGGGTTTTGGTAATGAATTATTTTGTCATCCCGACTGTGATGAGATTCATCTTTAATAACTGTAACAATTATTTTATTAAAAAGAGAAGCCATGCATTATGGCTATCTCGCCGAGGTCTCAAGCTGGAAGGAATTCTCATTAAGAGCATTATATTACCCCGGTGTGCGTTCAGTTGGATGTCCCGCTGAAATTACATTAGGTGTCAACAATGTTTGTGCTAGAAGTAAGCAGTCATATTTACAGAGGCTCGCTTTCTCATTTGCAGGCTGACACTGGGAGATGAATTAAAACAGATACTAATGCTCTGTATCTGATTAAGTCACTTCCAGAGAAACTCCCCCAAAGTGTTAACTTTTAATATAAAGCCAAGCACCGTTCCGTCGTCGCAGTAGACACGAATCTCCATTCAAGGACGGAGAAACTTTTTGATTGCTCCAGATTATTGTGTGATTTATTTAGTTGGCTCGGAGGACCATTCTCATTCCCAGTGTTTAGATCTTGGCCCATGCTATAAGCATCAGGTTGTTTGTGTCATGATTGATTTATCTGCGTCTGTTCATCTACATCCTGTGTTTTTTTTCTGATGGCTGGCGTGGGGCGCAACATTGTGTTTTGTTAATGGTTTCAGGCCCAGGGTTTCTGCTAATGACATGGGTTGTAATTGTTTGTCAGTGTGATAATGTGTGATTTCCTATTTCCATGTGAAGTTGGACATTTGATGAAGGAGGGATCTTGTCAGGAAGACAAAGTGCTATCATTTGTCACCGGCTAAATGAGCTTCTCTCCAGACATCCTCTTGGTTTTTCAATGGCAATATTAATATTATATTTATATTCAGAGATTTTTTTTTTTTTTTGGCTGATGTTGTGATTTTCACATAATTCGGGCGCATTGTATGAAAAAGGCAAGAAACCTGATCTCCTTCCTGCTCGCTTCCACATGTGGCTACAATTGTGTGAGAGAGAGAAAAAAAAACACTTATCTTTGTGTGAAACTACCTTAATTTTGGTGTGAACCCGAAGTCAGAAACTGTGAAACCGAGAGACAGATCAAACCAACAGCGAGATAAAAGTTTCATATATTTGCTCAGGGGTTCTGTGCTGACATATAAATCTGTTAACTGTATTTCACAGAAAGACAGAAGTGAAATTACCGAGTTAGGTAATCTTTTATTCCTGGTGTTTGCTAGTCATCGCTTCCTTAAACTTGACATTTTTAAACTGAGAAACTGTTTCATCATCTTCAGAGGGGAGACTGCATATGTTGGGTTTTATGGTTAAATTCCTCTCTTTGGCTAAGAGTAAATCATATACGTTGTCAATTGTGGCGTTTTAGTGAGGTCGTAAATGTACGAGGCGCATAATTGTAGCAATTGAGGCACTGAGAAAGTGAGATTGTGGGGCCGCCGTCTTACCCACCAGAGGCTTTGATGTGTTTGCCCCCCGAACGGACCGCTTCTGTTTCCGATTAAACGGATTCCATATTGTGCGGTTGGGAGCGGATTCCTCCTAGTTAACAATCTAATGAGCTAAACAAACCAAACAAAGGAGAGGTGTAGTGAATAGGTCTCTTGAGGGAGCTACTTATTGTCACAATTGCCCTTCTGTCTTCCCTTTCCACTCCGTATCGATTCATGTCTACATTGGATATGCTCCGCTGTAGTGCACATGGGTGGTGTAATCAGCTAAATGTAGCCTCTGCTTTTCTTATTATTACCTGGGTGCTTAACGCTGATATTCTTTTTCCCTTCAAGGACAAACGGTGTAGCAGGAGAAGGCAGATCCCGCGCGAGGTCCCCGAGCTCTCGCCGAGCAGCAGATCCCTTTTCGGCGCCAGCTGTTCTCTCAGATACACCAGGCCGTGCTGAAATTCTCTTAATATAATTCTGGGGGGCTCGGGAGAATAGTGCAAAACAAGCGTGCCAACGAGGAGAACGTTGAATTTTTCATCAGCGGGCCTCAACTCGCTGAGTTAGTGGGCAGCGCTCTCATTCATGAGCAGATGTTCAGCGCAGTTACACTCTGCAGTTAATGTGAACTTACTGGCCTCTCCGCCATTGGCTGCAAGGACGTTGGCAGCGACCTGGCATCTGAGAATTACTCCCAGTAAAAAGGCGCGGGGCCTGGAAAGCGTAGCTTTTTAGCCACTTCCCAGCCCTGGAGCTGGATCCAGGACAGGGGGAAGGCTCTGACAGCCCATCCATCTTCAGTCCGACAGTGATGAAACACTTGCCACCGTTTGCTCGGGGAATAGCGATGAAATTCCGGCAGATGATTTCCACAGGTTACACGTTTTGATTTTTCTAACGACGAGCTAAACATTAACCAACGGGACTCATCGGGGGATGCGTGTTCATGAAATATAAGTACACGAAGGTACCGTCCCCCCTCCGTTGTTAGCGGGAAAACAATTATACATGCGGAGGAGTTATTCCGGGACGGCTGAAAGAGGACATTCATAGAAACAAGGCACCTGTGAGGGAAACGGTTTGGCCCTGGTTGGTCTGTAGCAGAAAGCAGCTGGTGCTGTGGTCAGCCTCGTGGGCAGTGTCCTCTCCCCAGCCCGGTACTGCAGACATCTGCATGGCCAAGCTGCTCGGCCTGGGTTTGATGTGGCCATACAGATCTTTAATAGTTTCCCTCTAACTAAGCAAAAGGCTATTTGATGTATAGTGCCATTAACTGGTCACAGCGTGTACGTGACATCACGTTTTAGTAGCGCGCCAATCGTCTTGGGCGTGCGCGAAAGTCGTTGCAGTAAAAGTTGCGCATATGGGACTCGAACGGCGAAAATGACAAGCTCTTGTTTCCTCCGCGCGTCTCATTTTCACTTTCTAATTGGTCGTTTTCAGGTTGGCTTTACGAGAGCAAAACTAATTAGTGTTTCTAAATTCAGCAGAAAAAAAAAAAAAAAAAAAGTCAGTCGGCTTGATTGTTCTGGTTTCCTCTCCTGTGTCAGGCGCTCAACAATAAAATAAGACTCTAATCATTTTCAAATTGCTCATATTTTTAAACCCCGAGAGCTGAATGTCACTCCCGGTCTCTTGGCATTTTGTTTGGCAAGATCAGGGAACAGTGGTTGCCCTCTCGCCTGTGTGCGCTCTCTTTGTGATTCGTGGGAAGTTTGGACTCAGGGGCCGGTGGAAAGAAAAAAAAAAAACAATGCGTTGTGTTTTAGGTGGGGTTGTTTCTGCTTTGATTGGGAATGTCCTGCTGACAGGAGCGGCCCGGCAAGTTTACAGTAGCTGTGACATTGCTGTTACCTTTATTCAAAGTGCTCCAGCTGCAGCGAGCCCTCAGGAAGCCCAGCGCAGGCCCACATGGGCGGCCGGCGGCCCACAGAGAGGAGAGCGAGCCCTGTTTGAGTTGGCAGACGCTCCCCTCTCGGGGAACTTTTGCTGTCTCTGCAGAAAGGGCCAGTGGCGGCGGCTCTGGCGGGGCGGCGGTGATTCCAGGGGCAGGATGGGCCTTTTTCCACCTCTGCTCCCTTTCAGGAAACACATTTTGCCGTTTTCTTCCCTCTGTGTTTGAAAACCGGGGGGGAAGGAGTTAAGGCGGACGGGGGTCACTGGGTGACCCGGCTCCACTGCGAGAGGTTTGGAGTGCTAATGTGTGGTGATTTGAAAAGGGCAGTTTAATACCCCCGGACAAGCTCTTTCAGAAAGCTTGGGTGCTCTCAGAACTCATTCTGGTGGAGCTTCATTTATAATGAATAATAACATTTAAACCTACACTACTTTTTATTTTTCCATCAACACGTTGGGGACTCGGGTCTTCAGAAGCCAGTAATTAAGAAGTGCTTGATCTAAGGTTAGGGAGGAGCAGTGTTTAAATGCAATTAGAGCCGAGCTCAAATTAATTTGGACTCATTTACAGTTTTTGGAATGTGTCATTATTTGTTTAATCAAGGGAGTTCTCGTTTGAGATGCTAAATATGTATCCACAGATAACAGATATGTAAGGGGGGTGCTGGGGGGGCCTATTTAATTCTGTCTTAATGATTAATAATTTCAAAGTGACCTGTTTTGTGTCCCTCTACTATTGCTCACACACTCTCCACTCTGAGGTGTACACACACACACACACACACACACACACACATGCACGGCCAGTAACGCAATTTGTTTGATGGTTGGAGGTGACTGCGGTTATTATTTAATAAGATGATTGTGGAAAAACGTGTATGCATTTGCTTTTTTTTTTCACCTTCATGTTTCAAATAATTTCCACTGTCCCCCCCTCCCACCCCCCACTTCCCTTCCCCACCTCCCGCTCCCCTCTCCTCTCCTCCTCTCCTCCCGTCTATCTGCTGCCTACCGGGTCCAGCCAGGAGACTCCAGTGGTGACATCCTGTGGAGCCCGAGATCAAAGTAAGTGCGTCTCCTGAACCGTCTGTGGACGGCGGCATAAGTCAGTTAACACAAACACCACTTGTGTACCGGCTTTGCATCGCCATTATTTCCTCACTTTTTTTTTTTTTTTTCCCTCTTTTAGCCGAGCGGGCTTTATTGCCCTTTCAAAGAAGGGCATTATATGGAAATTGTTATGAGTTTGAATGCCGCAAAAATGATAAGACCAGTTTTGCATAGTAACCGATTTCCTCATTTCCTGATGCAGTTGCATATTTACATCGCTTTGAATGACGCCGGGCGCCACGACAACAGCGGGCCGCGGCCGGCCGGAGCGGGGTCCGCGTCGCGTTTGACCGCCGCGGCTCTGACTGTGAACCTGAGAAGTAAAGAGCATCGCGGACGGCGCGCTGGATCATGTCCGCATCCCCTGACTATCCTAGAAGTCATTACTCCTTGTGTGGTGTATAAACACGTCAAAAACAAACAATGACCTGGGCAGACTCTGCGCTGCAAAACAATTTCAAAGCCTGCAGTGTAGTGTAAACACAAAACATGGCTAACCTTCACGCCGGGATGACTTCACCTCAAACCCGGTGTTTGTTTTATAGTCCCTGTCGACCTTGGTGAGATATAGTTTACATGTCTTCGGTTCTTTTCAGGTCGATATTGCTCAGGTTCTACAGACATTTAGTGGAGCGCTCTCAAGTTATGCTTAATAGTTAATGTGTTAGTAGCAGCAGCAGTAGATGTGTGTTGGTTTATAATAGGTTCTGTATGTATGTCTGGGGCAGCTTAGTTTATTTAAATATATCTTAAATAGTGTTTGTATGTAGAATTAGAATAGAAATCTGAAAGTGCATTTACACCATCATCTCTTCATGGAAAACTGAATTGATTTGATTTAAAAGAGATTCCATATTGATTGATTTATGGGTCGTCTTTTCTAAATAAAATGATCCGAAAAAAACCCAATAACTAACAAAACACACTCATAATTGATCCATCTCTCATATCAGCAGGGTAGATGACTTGTGAGCAAGCTCAACTGTTCCAGAGCAAGTGTAAATTCTGCTTTTCTGGGTGTGGAATTTCCTGTACGGGGGAACCCACGTATCGACTGCTGAATATTCATGTTCCCGTGCCGTAGACCTTTCTGCCTCTGCGAGCTCTCTCACACTGAGCCGCGGGTGACTGTTTGGCGATGTGAACCCGCACTTTTAATAAAGCCCAGCTGCTGAATGATCAAATAGTGTCTCTAATTAAGGCCTGAGTGTACAACCATGTAAAATTCTCTCTGGAATGCTAACAACCTGTGATATTTCCAGTGGAATTCACTGTGCAGGTCTCAGAGTAGGGAGGGTGATTGGAGGGAGGAGGGGCGGCGTTCATGTGGCAAGCCAACATGTTGTTCACATCCGTGTCAGATTGAGGCTAATGAAGGCCAGACTGATCCTTGGATGCGAGCCTTAAGTAAATGATCCCTCTTTGAATACATTAGAACCCCGTAGCGACGCGGTAGCTCCCCGCCGTGCGTGTTATCTGGCGGTTCTGACGAGGCCCAGTCAGAGCGGCAGTCACGCTGTTCGATCACGTCGCGTTTCCGCGCGCGGCGTTGTTGCTCTGACTCGTCGGTGAGGAACGACACGCTGATCGTTTCCAGGTTAGCGTTTTCTGCAAAGCATTTTGATAATAAACGGAAAGAATGACTGTTGTGTCATTTGACAATGTAAATGAGACGTCTGAAAAATTTTTCCCCACCCTCTGAAGAGGGATTGAATTTACATACACAACAGGCTGGGGTTTGATACTCATGCAAATGGACCATTTAGACAAACCATAGTTTTTCTCCTTTGGTTTTTAGTTTTAAAGCATGTTTTAAAATTAAAACACAAATTTGATAAAGTTTAATAATCATTTTTAATGAAATAGACACAAAATAAAATGTAAGGAAAAATAGAAAAAAAACATTTCAGACATAACTTCACTGCAATTTATGGCCACAACGGCACTTTGCATGTAAATGAATCCTAAACGTGTAATTATGAGGCACTTTTGAATATTGATTGGAAAGACAAGGACACAGAAATGAAGCACTTGTGAATGCAGCACTCCTAAGCAACTGTAACATCCCATTAATAAATACCTTTCTGCCTCTTTAGTGCTGGGCTTGCCTCACGCCGAGTGAAACAATGTCGTTTGATTTCCGCTGATATAGCATGTGTACTTCATAGATGGATGGATTGGATGGATCCAATTAGCCATGGTCATCGCTCATGTATTTAAGCTGACAGTAGGAGTCTTGCAGAGAATATCCTTGATTTTGGTAGTTTGGTGACATGCGCTCGCAGAGTACTTTAAAAGCCCATAAAGAGCACCTTGTGAAGAATGCACACATGATGGAGATGTGATTTACAGCTAGAGCAAATTTTCCCAATTAGACATGGGAGGGAAATAATTGATTTTCAATAGGTGGTGTACAATGATGGGGAATTCATAAAGGATGATAAAGTAACTAAAATCCATACCTTTTTCCCTTTTTATTATATACAATCAACACACCAATTATTCCTGACTTTTATTTAAGGTTTTATATATGGCTCATTAGCGGGTAATGCATCTTTTTACGCGAGCACTCCCATTCTCAGCACACGTTACGCAGCGAGCTATGAGGATTGATGGCTTGTGACACCGGCAGCGCAGGTGCCTCGTCGAGTATCGGGAAGGCCTTCTGACCCTCCACGCCGTGTCCGCCGCCACCAGGCCAGTTTGTGAGCACAAGACCCCCCCCCTCCCCTTCTTTTCCCCCTTTTGTAAACACGGACAGAGGGGATGAAAAGCACATTTGCCCGGGTCGCGCCTAGCACCCGTAGACAGGCGCGACGCGTCGTGACATGCAACAGATGTGTCACACAGGCTCGGGAATCAAAACAGCCGTCCTCCGTGTAGTCGCGAACACACACACACACACACACACACACACCATCAGACATGGTCGTCGGGCGCTGCTGGCAGATGAAGACGAGGCTCCCGGCTTCCTGTCTGGAAGAGGACAGGCCCCCCGTTTGTAGGCCGCTTTTGACGCTTCCAGTCACTCTGTCGTCCGGGGCGCCGGCGCCGCATCTCTGATCACACGTGTACACTGAATTCAAAGAGTGTCATGTCACCCGGGTGACAGGTAGGCTCCGTACGGGACAACAGCCAAAGGTGATGTCCCTTTCAATACGCCGTGTGACTAGAAACGCACAAAATAGCGCACGACATCATTCTGAATGCTCTTATGATTTCTTTCAGTTTGAGGGCAAGTTAGCGTTGACGCGTTATTTTTTTTTTTTTGTTAGAACAGAGAGGCGTAGGCAGAGCAACTCTCAGTCTGCCCCGCGACGTCCAACTTCATGCAAACTGATTGTTGTGTTTGACAGTGGCAGTAAGAGTTCAGCAGGAATTATCTTTGTAGAGCGAATATGTTAATGATATTCTCTGCAGCTTAATCTTTCCCATTGCCTCTGCCCCATAAGCAAATAGTGCGGCTACATGTTGAGCCGTGTGTGTGTGTGTGTGTGTGTGTGTGTGTGTGTGTGTGTGTGTGTGGGGTGGGGGGGGGGTTGGAATCCATCATCAGAACAAGTGAATGAATGAAGGTGCAGCAGCAGCTGCTTGACTGATCACATACTACAGACTGTCACCCCACATCTGTTTACCACTCCGACAGCCACATGAGTGTTTATATCCACGGTGTAATTGAGCTATTTTCCTGAGGCCAGCTGTAACCCACACTAAGTTATATCCCAACTTTCCATTAAAGCGTGGGGGGGGGAGTTTTACCGATAGTAATCACACCCAGCAACACTGCTATGTAAATATGGCTTATCAGCTTTGCCAATTTGGTTAAGTGGCATGTATGTGGGTGACTCGCATCCAGCTCTGTCACTGTGACACAGGCCACGTAGAGTAGTCATAACACTTATTAAACACGGGTAACTTGCATTGTTAACAAGTGCGCATGCGGGAAAAACATAATCATGAAAATAACGGGAGCGTCGGACCTGTATTGTGTTGGGGGGATAAAAATGCAAATACACTCACAATATCTTCAACCGGACGTGTGGGAAAACTTAACTGTCTGCATTCAATATGTACAGTACATGGAAATTGAAAGGGTAATATCTAGATCTAAAACACAGCATTTAAATATTCAAATGTTAACACCAAACAATATAATGCATTATGGCTTTTAGTATTTGCATACGACTCTGTTTGCTGCTGAGAGCCGGGGATGATACAAGGAAGAGAGGGCGAGCGATAGCGAGGTAGAAACACTGACTGTAGGACATAAAGAAAACAAGCAAAGCCTTTGTCCAGTCATAGAAACAAATGTCTTATTTATTACTGTCTCAGTAATGAGCATAATATTTAATCTATAGAGATATCAACACAAATATATGAAAAGCGATGCTGCTTGTTTCAAAGACACCAAATCCAAATATTCCTTAAGCCAGATGTCTGTATTTAAACAATTTAAGTATTGTCCATTTCACTGAGACAAAGTCTAATTAGATCACGTGAGGTTACTCTGTCTATCTTTCCAGTAAAACCACTGTTGGACGAAATAGAAAATTAATATATGATCATATCAGTATTAGTTTAAGCTTAATGATTTATATTCTAATGTTTTGTGTATTTATTCCAGTGTCTTCACTAATCTGCAGGAGCATTTTCTAACTTTAGTCTTTCTGCATTTCTCAAATGCGTCAGCTACCGGATGCTTTTAACTTTTAAGTGTGTGTGTTTTTCCTAGTTGCAAACTGCCCACTTTACACAAAAAGGCAAAGTGAAGGTTATGCAAGGTGCTCAGAATGTGGTCACTTTTGAAAAGGTGCAGCAGCGTGTTTTTTTTTTTTTTTTTGGCAGAGCAAGGCTTCATGTGTAGTTTCGCTTTTTCAGAAAAGTGATATCAACAGTGTTTTCTTCATGTGAAGCTGAAACTATATACAACAACAAACATGGAACATTTTGATGCGGTCAGACTGTTCACAAAGTGAGCACATTTAAAATAGAGATACTGAAAAGATAGAAATGCAGATACTGATTTAAATGTGCTTAGAATGCACATTTAAATCAGTGTTTGTGGCATGCTGAACGGTGGGTGCAACAGGTAAACCAAAAGTATTTTACTTCAGAAGCAGGGAAATTGAAAAATTATTTATTCTCCACGAAAAGCTCAACAGGCCAACATTCAGCGTATTAAAATGGGATCCAGCGGCTCGGGAGAAACAAAACCATAATGGAAATATTGATCAGGAAAACTTGTGCATCTGGTTACTTGGTGTCTGGTCGAGTCATGGAAAACGTGGCCTAGAAATGGTGCCTATTCCGTTTCCAGCCACATTAGTGGTGTCTTCTTTTGCAAAAATAAAACAGAGTTTAGCATGAGCGCTTTACAGATGTGTTTGCGCTACACTTTAGGAAATACTGTACGCACTAAATAATCAGGCCGTGTTCGTCACTGCTTTCCTCATCATCTTGGCAGTGAAACATCCAGCGGACAGACCCAGAGGGACAGGAGGGCAGGAGGAGCCGACAGGGTTAAACACGCTGAAGGATTGCCCGGTCCAAGCTGTGGCATCTGTAGCCACCATCAACACACACTTTAATTAAGTGGAATCTGTGAATTACAATTCTATATGCTGTGCAATAACAGCTTCCAGTAATGAATAATTTAAGGCGGGGGGGGGGCATTACTTGACGCCTTTTCACTTTGCGTTTAAATTTAGCCGGTGTCATTGTCCAGCCGTGTGATTAATAGTTTATCAGTCTCTACTATATATCTCCCTGAAATATCTCTTTCCATCTGCCATTCAACTGCACTTGGAAATTGGTTAGATTTTCAATCAGGCATAGCTTTGACTAAAAAAAAAAAATGTATGCAGGTTAGACTGTGGCTCAATATAGGACATCATTTGTGGAATAAGTTTAGTCCTTCTTTCACTATGCCTCTGCACACTTCTCTTATCACCGAAAGAAATACTCCTTTTGTCTTTTTTTTATATGATAATTAGATGGAGACCTCATACAGGGCACAATATGCATCCTAAATGTGCTTTTAAATAAGCCTGGGGTGTGTGAGGGCCTACCGCCAGGGGTTGACCGGCGAGTCAGAGATCGTCTTCCCTGTCAAATAAAGATTAAACCTTTATTTCACCATCTAATCCCTGTAAATCTCCTGTGAAGCAACTTGGGTTTTTTTTTAACATCATTTAACACTTCTTTATCTCTGAAGCAACCTGTGGTCCCTGGTTAGTCGGTGCATTTTAAGGTCTCGTGTTGTAGAAAGGTAGATTATACTTGCTGTTTGGTTATAGGAAGCTCTAGTTGTTCTATAAATAGCCTGTTTCAGAAAAAAGCTCAATCCAGAGAGAAATGCACAAAACTCCCTGTGCTTTTCTAGAGAGAAGCTTAAGAGAGGAGATGTAAAATTATATTGGGATAATTTCTGGTTCTTAAAGCCACAAATATATCTTGTTACGGATATCAAAACCTTAAATAAAACCCAGCGGACTATGTGAATATGGGACCTTTTAAAAAAACTAAATTACAAACCAGTTCATGGTGAATCTGGAAGTTTGCTGTAATTTTAAAATCTGCATTTTTATTAAATAACGACTTGTGCTTGTCAGCGTTCCTGCTAACAAGCTACAGTACATATCAGTGGAAGTTACTCATGAGACACTTGGCATTTTACATTTTGCTGTTACTGTATTAAGATAACTTGGTGCTGTAATGTGACTTCTCCGGCTTCATTTTCTCACATTTAGTTATTGAATGTCTCAGTTTTTTTTTTTTTTTTCCCCTCCCTCAACTAAGCTGAACATTCTTTTTATTGAATTATTAATGTGTGTATTGAATTATTGAAGGAAGATAATTTCTGATCAGATTAATATTAACTCCCTGTGAAATATTCATGACTGGTGTTAAAAACGATGAACTTATGGAACTATTAATATAATCATAAACAGACATAGTAAAAAAAAAAGTGGCACGGAGTCAAATGGTGCGAGCGCTGCTCCAGTTCCTTTTAATGCAGTTTCCCTCGAGGTCGGTGAATATGAAATATTGCGGCGGCGGTCGACTTTGTGCCGAGACGCTCGGCTAATGTCATTGGCCAGTCCTGCCCCGGGGCGGACGGCGCCGTCACGGGGGGGGAAAGTTCGCCAGCGATTGTCTGCGTGTTACCTTTCTCACCTTGTCCACACGTGACCTGAACTACGGCCAGGGGAGAAGTTACAAAGATGTTTTGGTTTTAATATCGGGCAGGCCCCTCCATCACCCCCCCCGCCCCCCGCCCCCCGCTGACTGGCAGAGCTCCACCTCAGCTCCTCCTCCCGACTCAGAGAACAGTGGCTAAACTCCAATGAGACTGGTGTGTGTGCGTTACCTTATTTTCTTTCTTCTTTTTCTTTTTTCCTCCCACTAGAGCTCAGCACAAAGTGAATTTTATCTAGCAAGCCTAGAGGAGCTTAAATCCAACCCCCTTTTGTCAGATTTGATTAAAACTCTCTTTAGATTAATGCTATTCAGCAAAGATTTGATATATTATTTGCCTTTCTTCAGTTTGTTATTAGGATTTCCCCCCATTGTATTCATAAAATATGGAAATCAGAAAAAAATAAACCATTATTGTAACATAATGGTAAGCACCTAGAAAATATGGTTACATTAATTATGTTTTAAATGCTAATGCCAGTGAAGAACATAATAACAAAGACATGAAAGAGTCCCTATTTAAAATCTGATTGCCAGGGAGAAGCAAATTATTTCAAATATTTGATATTTAAATTATTTTCAAATGAACAGAGACACGAGTCGAGCAGAGGCGAGTAGCTTCCCCTGGTGATCCTCCAGGCTCCTTTGTTTCCTTGGTGTGTCTCCAGCTCATTAATGTTCTAAGCATGTGAGAGAACCAGACCATACTCCATAACCCATAGCTGGGTGACACCCCGGGCCCAACACACACACACACACACACACACACACACACGCATACATGCTGCACACATGCACTCATATTCACACGCATACACAAAAATCCCTCAGCCGTTTAAAGTCCATTGGCTCTTTCAGGAAGTGATGGCCGCTGAGCTGTCCTGATTAAAATGACAATAGTCTAATTAACTCGACCTCGGTGTCAGCGCACTAAAACGGCTGATGGCCCGCCAGTTCCTGTTTGAAAACCTTTTGTCTCCTCATCGTCCAAAAATATGACTTTCTTTTTTTTTTTTTTTTTCCCAAGCAAAACGCCTCAACCCCATTTGAGGAGGTTTGCTAATGGCAATTATTTCTCACAAGCTAATTAAATCTAGGCAAAGTTTTTCATCTCCTTTTTTTTTTTCTCTCTCCAGCTGAAATCCGTATGTGTAATCCTCCAGGGATTTATCATTTGGGGGTACAGTATCACAAGCACCTCCAAGCAACATTTTAGAAAATGTACAAATGAAAAACAGTGTCGTACTCAGTACTCAGATCCTTCACGTGTAGCAGAAAGTGGAAATACTGTCATCATAAACTCAATAAGTGATTTTGCAGTTTAAGCATTACTTAACTAAAAGTACATAGGTACTAAAATTGATTTAAACTATCAAGTTGAAGTACTCATTATACAGACTGCTACTAATATGTTACATATTTGTAAATGCTTAATACTTGAGATGCAATAATAGAAAGAGTGAAGTATAAATACCTGAAAAACTAAAAGGTTTGTCTGCAGTTTGTGTGGCTGCTGTCAATCAACAGGCTGAAAAAGGCCAAAGAGGGCAAACTACTACTACTACTACTACTACTACTACTACTACTACTACTACTACTACTACTACTACTACTATTACTACTACTACTACTACTACTACTACTACTACTACTACTATTACTACTGCTACTACTACTACTACTACTACTACTATTACTTTATGGCCATTATTGTTCTTGCTCTGCAATTGACAATGAAATTTGAAAAACAAGCCTTTATATAATCCCTTATGCATTATTTGATGGAATCATCTAAAGTGGAGAGGAAAAAAAAACGAACAACAAAAAAACCCTTTAATGACTGAAGTAGAAACTGCTTTTTGTTCTATTATCCTTCTGTTGGTGATTAAGGTCTATAGGGAGATAATTACGCTTTAGTCTGGAGTTAATGAAACGAAAACTTCTCTCTTCTTGTGAAAGGGAAGGGCAGATCTTTTGTACGGCTATCTGCAGACATCTCCCACCCTTGACAAGGCGCACAGAGAATTAGTTTTGTTTTAAGGTTGCAGCCTGTCAGTCTGTGGCTGATACCAGGGATCTGTGAATGAAGCCAGAGTCAATGAGGGTCTGCCGCGCTGCGCCGCTACATCTGCCCGTCTGCGAACGCTAGGCATGCTGGTGAACATCACATGAAAACATCACAACAGGTCATCTGGCATACGTGCTGATTTGAATAAAGGAAAATATCTACAGTGGTAAGAAAAAAACAACAGAAAAAACGTAAAGTCTTCATTGTCGTCTTGTTGTTGTGCGGCGCTGCATTCGCCGCTAATAGAAACAAGCATGTGTCCGCCCTCCACAAATGACCCTTCTTTGTTGAACATAAAAGGAATGCACAGATTCTGAATTTATCACACGCCAACACGGGAGCCATATGTATCATCTGACTTCAGATGCCCGCCGAGACACAAGCCACCCCCCCACACCCGCCCCCCCGTTTCTGAACACATGGAGGTGTTTGACCAAGCCGTCGTCTGGTATGCCAAAAAGCCGCGCGGCACAAGTGGCGGCCAGAGAGCACATATTAAACTGTCCTTGTAGAAGTTCACATCTGGTGTGTGGAGCTGTGTGTGTGTGTGTGTGTGTGTGTGTGTAACTGCGGAGCAGCATCGCCCACCGACGCCCCCCCCCCCCCCCCCCCCCCCCCCCCCCCCCCAACACCACCACAACCCCCCTCCCCTCCTACAGCACTCTCACATTTCATCATCTGTTCTCCAGCGCCAGGGTGCTCCGGCACAAGTTGGCCGCTCTGGATCCATCTGTTGTTATTATTTTCCACTGATAATTGGCTTGAACAATGGAATGCCTGTGTCCCCCTCGCCTTTGAAACCCTACACCCTGTTTATTTTCCAGAGGTCTCATTTCTGCTCTCCTTTCTCCTCTCTCTCTCTCTCTCTCATACTCCCTCTCACCCCTCGATTTCTCCCCCTCTCACCTAGTGCCCCCCCTCCCCTCCTCCCTCCTTCCCCTGCTTCATTTGAGAGGGTTTCACATGAAAATGACATCTTTGACTTGCCACATCAGTTCGTGTCACTCAGCATCTGACGCCGCTCTCCAGATTTTCTGGAGGGGCTCAGCTCTCTCTCTCTCTCTCTCTCTCTATCTCTTCCTTTTTTGACGGCCTGGCAGTTTTCTCCAGGAGTTTCCCCCCCGAACACCACACGCTGCTGCATTCCTGTCCTGAAAAGAGGAGAAAAAAAATCAGAGGGAGCAGGAGAGAGAGAGGGAGATAGATGAAGAGAATGAGCAGCAGGGAGGAAAGTGGGGATGTAAGAACTTTAGAAAGAAAGACATGGCCAATGGACCATGGTATAAATACATTTTTCTTGCAGATTAAAATTCAGATTTTACTTTATTCATTTTTTTCCCAGTTTTACTAGGAGGTGAAAAAGGAGAGGCATGGTTAAAGACAAATTAAGGGATCATAAGGTGCATTTTTCTTACCCAGGTCATCATTTAATGAAAAACTGACCTACCCATACTAACTCATTTTGATATTTAAAATTTTAATTAGCATTTCAGGTTATAATTAACAAATTCATGTTGAAAACTTCATGGCATTGGTCGCATTCTTCTTGCATCAAATAAGACACAAAAAGTAGTTTGCCGGTATTGTTTAAACACACAATAACTGACAACACCAGCATATCTGACTTTTGTAATATGCGTGGCTTTTTTCTTCCAGCTTCTCTATCATCATCTCCTGTTCTTCTCATTAAGGGCGTTTTTGTGTATTGGGGGAACTATTTTCTTTTTTTCCCCCCTTGCTTTTGTTCTGTTTGTGTGACCGTGTTGATGTTCATTTGTTCTGCCCGCTCTTGTCTAATTAAAAGAGGCCAGGACAGGTAGGGCTCTCAGCAGGCATCTGTTCTGTGCCAGTTCTTCATTTGCTGAGTGTTTGTGTTTATGCAAAGGGGGCCTCTTCCTGCATATTTAATCTAGAGCAAGGCACCGGCTTTTGTTGTGTTTAGACCACATACCTCCAGTCCCTCTCAACACTGCAGTCCAGGCTCCAGTGCTCTCTCTATCTCTCTCTCTCTCTGTCTACACACACACACACACACACACACACGCAAACACACAAACACACTCAACTACCACACACTACTTCAACTACTCCATACCTGCTACTTTCCGCTGGCAGCTTTCTCCTCTTCTTCACGAGTGGATTTGAAAACACTCTTGTGCTCGGAGGGAATCTGCATCAATATACATTTACCTGAACACGATGAGAGTCTGTTTAACTGTTTGTAGGTAAGTCTATAAAGATTTCACTATCTTTTCCTGTTTTTTTTTAAACTCTCTCCTGTTTTTCCCTCCTCCTCTCTTGCCTTTTATGGGACACTGGTGGATGTGTGTGTGTGTAGGTGTGTTCTATAAGTGATTGACAGAGTTGACTTGTATGGGATAGATAGCAATGATTTTATTTTTTGCCACTTGGCTAATATTTTATGTACCTTGATAAAACAGCGTGTAGTGTGACTGCACATGATTTGCATGTACACCTCAAGCGCCATTATAATCTACCTAGATCTGTGTTTAAAGTCTACAGCATCCACGTAGCATCCTGATGGACACAAACAGGTGTTACTTCTTTTACACAACATGAATCAACACGAATATATGAACTACAACTTTGTACAAAATCACTTCCATTATAGTATCTCTATGTTATTTAACTGTTTTTGTGTTTTTTATTTGGATTGCCATGTGCAGTTAGGGGGGGGCATGGAAAATCAGACAGGCACAGTATGTGCCCTGTAAATTTAGAAAAAAAGAAAAATGACATATTATAGGAAACTATAAAGCAGCCGTTTGCTTGTATTTGCATTTTTCGGATGTGCATACAGGAGGTGTGTGTATTGGTGCTGTTATAGGTGTGAAACAAGAATGTATGAAATGTGCCTTTTTTTTTTTCCTGTGCAGTAGCAGGGTTGGAGGTGATAGTAAGCGGTAACCGCACGGCGATGTGTGAGGGTATTAGTTCCTCCCCTCGCTCATCGCCTCTTGTTCCCCCCTTTCGTCTTTGTCTGGGGGAAATGGAATCTGCAGCTTATTGATATTAATAGCGCGCAGGATCTGTGGTCGGAGAAGAGCCGGGACCTGGGCGCGAGTGGAAACTTGATACGGCTGGGTAGAAGTGACAGCGCTCCTACTTGACAGGGTGGAAAGGGGTTTGTTATAAAAATAGGATTGCGTAATGTTCACCTCAGCCGCACACGCGTGATGAGAGTTTGACTCTTTTTGGACTGTGCCGATCTAATTTCATGTGTGAGCGTAACTGTGAGGATCCTGAGCCGCCCCGGCTGTGACTTACTAGCACACAAAATAAAGCAAAGTGTAGTTACCTGACAGTTTGCCCCCATGGATCAATACATCCTGAAGACGCAGAGTAGCGGGCATCTCGTATCGACTTGATAAGACTTTTAGTATTCAATGAGCTCATTTAAATAGTGTAAAAAATGCGCGGCCTTGTTTGTTTTGGGATTGGAGCGAAATTCCACTTCCTTGCTATTAAGGCAGCAAAGCTCTCTGTGTGCACTCTGTGTACTTTGTTCTTAGCTCAGCAAAACGTGAGGGCAGGTCCAAAGAATCTGGGGGGATCAGACAGGCCTGACATTCACCAGACTGCACTGTTGCCTTTTAAGCTTAGAAAAAAAAAAGAAAACCTCCAGAATAAGGGCTAGCTGGATTGAAGTTGTGTTTAATTGGTGGGTTTTGTGTCTGTTTGCGTGTCAGAAAGTGCTGTTGTTTACAGGCTGCGTGGGTGTTACAATATAATGCCAGGATCCTGCCAATCACTTCAGAAAGAAAACAAAAAAAGACTACAATGCTCAGTTTTTTTTTTTTTTTTTCAAATGCTGCCTTTTCGGTCTTTACGAGAGACCAAGCCATTTTTGTTTTTCCATTTAATCAGTCCGACTTAATAAAAGCACAAAAGAAAAGAGGGAGAAAATAGTGTGCAGTCAGCCCTTTTAGCAGATCCAATCGTACAGTAAGCAGCTGCGCTTGTTGAGGAGTGAGTCATGCTTTAGGTTTTCCTGTGTTTCAGAGCACAGACAGTGACTTGGAAAATCTCCTGCACACACCCTGAAAAAAAAAACAGTGACCTTGTATATAGTTATCACTGACTCCACACAAGTAAAACTCTCCTACGCCCTCTTCTTATTTACACAATGCTCCTAATACAAGTTCAGAACCTCGGGGAGTGGCGAACCAGTGTCACTACTTTTCTTTTCCTTTTTTCTTTCTCCCCCTGTTCTATTGAAACACACCACGAGCCCCCCCGGCCTGATAAATTGATAGCGTGGATTTATTCAAACGCTGATACAAAGTGATCGAAGCGTCCCGGATGGGCCGTAAAGAACTCTGGCAGCCTCCTATTGACAACCGTTGAGTCGAGCATTAATTGATATGGTAATGACGTGTGAAGGTTCATTAACGAGCCGCCACAGAAGTAGCCACAGATACAGTATTAAGCGTGCTTTGAGTAATTAATGGAATAACTTTACTTAGTGGTAAATATTCATGGGCCCTCATCTTTTTGTCTACACGGCGTGAAGAGAGAGGAGAGCCTGTCCATTAGAGGAGCTGAAGGGCCGTCCACGGTGAATGCGGCCTTTTGTTGGGATTGGGTGCGTTTCAGTGGAGGGGTATTAATTCATATTTTGAACATGCAATCTTACAACAAAAGCCAAAGGCACTGATGACATACCTGGGACTAGAGAGCATATTGTGGAGCTGTGACCTCCTCACAAATAGGAAAGTCCACTTCACAGGTTTGTGGACAGAATAAAATGAGTCTTTGTTCACACTCGGATGTAACCACAGCAGTTCATTACCATAGAGGAAAAAAAAACCCTTCTGATTGTCCATTTCCTCTGAAAATGGGGTGTTTGCATGTTTTTTTTCTCTCTCTCTCTCGCAAACCACAATGAAGCCTGTAGTATTTGCATACAGAATGGAAATATTTGGATCATCTGCTCCAGGTTAGGCACCAGGTTAGCGATCACGGCATCTGCTGGGGAAAAAAAAGCGAGTCTTGTAGCTGCTATGAGATATTTTATTTTTCAAAAGAAAGTCTTTGTAGTCCCATTTTCCACTTTGTTAAACACAGTGCTGCTACACCGTCCTCTTCAAGGCTTCACAAGAGAACCTTGCAAAATGCTGCTCGCTTTCCTTTTGTCTTCTGAAATTGTTGCATTTTGATTCATATTTTTTAGCCGAGGCCTCTCACTGAGCATGCACATAACCCACCTGGGTGGGTAATTATCTCAACCAGGAGTTGTTCTATTCCCTAAAATCTCAATGTAGGAGTGTGTGATGGGCTCGGTTTTCCCAGCCGGGTGAAGCAGCGTGTGCTTGTTTATCCTCACCCTGCGTTCTCCACACCCCCACTGCTCTAAATGGTGATATTACAGCCCTGTGCTGTTTGAAATGGAGACAATTATCTGTTTAGGTATTACAAGATGGGCATTATATTACAAGGAGGAAAGGCGTACAGCTGCTATCAGGATCCCGTTGTTGCCTTTTTTCTCCGATACAAATTTTTCCATCATTATAACGATGGAACATTTATCTAAATGGATGTTGTGCATTGGGTAAACTCATTTAGCTCCCGGGGCTCTTTCAGGTGATGGGAATTAATGATGTTTAGTAGTTTGAAAGTCTGAAAATATCTGTCATTTGTCACCACTCACTGTTGATTTACGATTCCATTGATGATATGTTAATTGAAGTGTAATGAATCACAATAATAGGGCGGTTGTGTGGGAATGGTCCATTTTCGGTGATTGTTCAACCCTCGGCAGAGTTCAGAGCAAGCTGCATGTTGACTTGCGTTTTCAACAAGGGCATTTAACACATAATTAATGCTGAAACTGGGCAAGTTGGGCCGCTGTGTTTTTATCTATGCTCAGTCAGCTTTAGATAAACACTTGCACAAAAGCCTGGCCACAGTTTTGACTGCCAAATGTAAACGGCAAAAAAAAGAACAGTGGGAGAGGGAGTTGGGAGCTTTTTTTTTTTCTCCTTTCATATTTGGATATGCTTTAATGCTTTTATTCAAATGCACCTGAGATATTGCCCCACAGTCACTTCTCAGTTTACCATAAAAATAAGATTTTGTTTCCTTCTCCTTCTTCCCCCCCGTTTTTCCCTTTTCCTGGGTTGAGCGCTCAGTTAGCAGAGCCGCGTGAATGCAGATCAGGACCACCCAGGGGAGTTGAGACGGGGGCCGACCAGGTACAGGTACAGCGCGCCCGCCACCAGGGGGAGGCCAAGGAGGCCATCCCGCTGTCAGCAATACGAGGCGTTTTTGTCTTGCAAATAATCCATTCGCTCGCATCAGACGGCCCCATTGTTCATTTGTTATCGTCAGTGGGTGTAGTGGTGGTTAACAGACGGATAGAAAATGCAACGATGTGCGAGGCGGTGGCAAAGGTAGTCGCAGGAGGGTGAACCAAAAGGTGCTGGAATGGCGGCGTAGCAGCCACGGCGGGAAGCGCAGGCCGGTAGCTTTTTCAAAACAAAAGGGGAAGCAAACTGCACAGGAATGCAGAGAATTGATTTCTTTCTGATGATTTCTCAGAACACGTATGAGAGACGTTTGTGCGCGTCATCGATTCCGATCAATAGCAGCGCGGCGGCAAACGGTGGGCAAGTTTGTTATATTGGAACCGCTGGCAGTTTACACCCATGTACTCCCTTTGTTTCTTTTCGCAAAGTGGCTTGTGGGTGCTGATGACAAGCAGGCGGTAATTTTCTTTTTCTTTTACACAACTATAAATAATTCTTCCATCTTGTGTCCGCAGGGCGAGGAGGCCTTTTCACCACCGCTGGAACTGAAGATTGCTTTAAATAAGCAAGTCCTTGTGGAAGGTAAACACACAATCATTCACCGGGCTCCATGTGTGTGAACGCTGTATGGAGTCGGCTTAATGATTAACCGGATGCGGCGTGCTTGTCTTGTTTGTGTACTGTATTTTGAGTGTATATGTACGTGCGGGGCGGGAGGGTTGCAGGGAGTCGACAGGTGCACTCTGAGAAGCTTCTGGTTGGGGCTGATTGGACGAGCACTGAAGGGACAGCCCCCCCCCCTCACCGAAGGACAAAGCCCAGGTGAACTTGTTTGACTAGTGAAGGACTTGTAGTCACGTCAGGAGGCGAGGACGCGGTGCTTACACTGGAGATATCTGTTTGTGCATATTGACATTCACCGAGGGGGGGGGGGCTGAAATATGGTAATGCCATGTTTACCAAACAAGAGCGGAGGTTTACTGTCTCGTTTATCGTTGGGATCTCAGCCATCCTGGGTTGATATCTCCTGTGTGCCGCTCGTGCCCCCTGCTCCTATCCGAGAAGGTTCGAGGGCCCCCAGGATGTGAATTTATGGCGAGAGCGATGCATCGGGGCGGAGTGAGACTTTGTGGTGGTGGTGGTGGTGGTGTGGGGGGTGGTAACACTTCAGGAGCGCCGGGCTTCAGAGGAGGACTGTGTCTGCTTTTTGTCTCATACGGCTTCAGCCGCTTTTTCTTTTTTCTCCTCTCTCACGCTTTGCAGTTATCTTTATTATTTCTTCTCCATCTCTCACTCACTTTCTTCCCCCATCGACACCACTACCATTTAGTTACATAAACTGGCAAATAAAGACAGTGTGGTGGAGAAGTGCCGTTTTGTTTGTGGCTATTTCAGAGCTATAAAGCTGCTCTGAGCCACACATGGGAACTGTACCCCACAGAGGTTATCCTCACGTACACACTCGTCAAATTATTAAGGATGACACAGCTACTTAACATTGTTTCTGTCATGTAAATACGCTGATTTCAATTGAATCACATCCATAGCTTTTATTTCCATAACCTGATAGTTTGTTTTCATGTCAAGTTTAAACAAAATGCTAAATTTTTACATTTTCATGCCACAAAAATATGAAAACTGGCCCAGAATATGTTTTCTTTAAACTCCACATTCAACCCAAAAGGGTTAATTACGACATTATATCCTTTATATAAAAACGGCTGATTACTCTGACCAGCCAATGCCAATAGTGATCTAATGTATGACACATTGAAATATTAGCCTAAAGTCCCGTTGAGCTGCTTCTCCGTGGAATTTTTGCAAAAGCTAAAGCAGCTGTAGCTATTATTACAGGTAACACCGGCTTTCAGTGGGACCAGTTATATTGCTCCCTGTCCTATATAACCACAGTGCGTGCTCCTTTTTTTATTTGATTTAAGGAGTCGCCCAACATTTGGAAAACAGACTTGGAAAGGATTTAATTGGAGGATTCATGTTGCTGTTTATCTGGAGTGCATTCTCCGCATAGTCAGGTCCCCACCAGGCCCCTTAGCTGCCTGCTCCAGATGTAAGATCAGCCTTGAAATCTACCTAATGGTCGTGTAATTAATGCTAATATAGCAAAATTCTGCCTAGTTATTTACACAACTTTCCAATGTGATTTTGATTGCATCACTAATGCAGAAATCCCTGTGGCAGCTTATGGGATTAGTATGTCTTGGTGTTTAAAGCTCTTTTAAAGTGCAATAGACTCTAATGCTGCGTGTGTGTGTGTGTGTGTGTGTGTGTGTGTGTGTGAGTGTGTGTGTGTGTGTGTGTGTGAGTGTGTGTGGGAGAGAGAGAGAGAGAACGAGACAGAGAAAGCATGTATGGCGTTCCTGTTTCTGTGTGCATTTGTACCAAACATACTTTAGTATCCATCACTTTGATATCTTGCTGCCAATGTCGAACACTTATCATCATATGTGATAGCTCTGCCTCTGATGTGCGCCGGCCTGTTTTTTTGGCCAATTTATTCAGACCTGATGACATCCAACTTTCCAGAAAAAAAAGGGGCCTCTGCTCAGAAGAGTCGTCAGATGCCTGAAATATGTTTTTTCTCTGTTTTGAGGGCTTCAAAAATGTTATCGTCTCATGTTGGACTTCATTTGAATTTCATGAATTCATGTCAGGGGAGAGAGAAGAACACATCATGCAAACACTCGGTCTCTTGTAATTCCTCCTTTGCTGTAAACGCTCTGGTTTGTATTGCCTTAGTTTTAGCTGTTGAGGTTGCTTTGTTTAATCCACTTTTTTTTTATGGATGTGTTAAGAATAAACAAGTAGATTCATGAGCTGGACCCACGGAAAGGTCGTGTGCAGATTTATGCAGGGATGAAAATAGGGCCTCTGTAATAGTTCCCTTGACTGCATTTATTGCTTACTTTAAAAAAGTAATTTCTTTATATCAGCATCAAGCTGAAAATTGCCATGTATTAGTATTAGGCTTGGTAAGCTTCTAATTCTGTGGCATTTACAGCCGGCTGTGTTTCCATGCATTTATAACACTTTGATTCTTAAGAGCTCCTTTAATCGCTTATGCCTAGCTCGGAACATAATAAACAACTCTCTGTAGCAAAAGTGCCACATGGGGGAGATTTCTAGCAAGAAAGTTAAACGCTTCTGTCACTCCCGGTGTTGTTGCTGTGTTTTTCATGCACTGTAAGTGCCGTAATCTACTCTCCGAGCTCGGCTGTTGTAGTTAAAAACAAGTCACAGGCAGAATAGATGCACGGCAGCGTGAAAATGAAAAATTATCGTCCCCACAAAGACGTCACAATGGTGACCGAGGCAGAAATATAAAGCAGCGGCGTTGCCTCTGCTTTTTTTTTCTTCTTCTTATTCTAAACACTCTCACCTGGCTGCCGCCTGCTTCCTCTGTATCTGATGCTCTTCATTCTCTGGCTAAACACGTTGTGAAGCTAAATACATACATACACCCCTTTCCTGAACACAGCAGCAGCCTTATATTCTCTTGCATCTCCGACAACTTTCATGGGAATTATCTATCTGTTGTGAGGTAGAAAGAGTTGATAATGTTATCACAGATGTGTTATCTCGAAGCAACTTAAAATATCTCCCTTTTTTTTGGGGGGGGGGACACGTTTGGCAAGTTCCAATCTATTTTTCTATCAGCATCAAGCAGACATGTCTTCCTTTGGTCCGGAACATATTGACGGATGTATAAACTCGGGTCTGCCGGGGAGCGTGAGGAGCTTTGATAATGTCAGGCCGCTACCAGGTGCAGACGGCTAACGTGACGGAGTCTTTGTGCGAGATTGACTGAGGCGACGGGAGTAAGCAAATTCCATCCGGCGGATGAGTTGTCTTCCAGCGAGATGAAAAAAGGGAATCACGAAAGTGAGAAAAGGGTGTCAAAAAGAGATTTCCCTCCCCCCCTCTCTCCTTTTTAACAGAGATTCGGCTTTGGCCTTGTGTCTCCGCTTCCCAAACGTGAAATAGAACCGATAACGGGGACTGATTTGTTGTCTTCCCAGCAAAGTGACTATCCTTGAGTTTTTCTTTTTTTCTTTTTGCGGTAACCTCGGCCAGAATCTTCCCGTCTGCCTTTTGCAGCAACAAACAATACGCCGTAACTTGTGGGATATAAAATATCACTTGACTTGCATAACCCGGCGGCTCCTCAAAACCCAGCGAATCCGTTTATTTATAATGACATATAGAAACACAACAGGAAACGTGTTTACGGTTTTTCCTCCATGACCGGCGAAGGTCCATGACTATGTAAGGAAACCCCCCCCCCCCCAAAGAAAAGAAAAAAAAAGTTCCTGCAAGCCGCAGCGATTCTTATTTGGATAGTTTTGACTTTGTTGCAATCACTTCACGTCATGGTAAATATCACTTTGGCAGTCCCTTTTGCTTTTCTCCGTTTATTTTAGAAAACAAATCCCTTTTAGGGATAAAGCACCTGGTGGGGCTACTTAATGGAATGGCTTCAGCCCTGCACAAATAAACAGCTTGCATTTTTGGTGTGAGATTAGGAACGAGGCGGAGAGACAGAGAAGGAGAGAGAGAGAGAGGGAGAGAGGTGGGTAAAAACCAAACAAAGGAAGTCAGCATGTGGAGAGGACAGTCCTCTACTTAGATTTGACTATATGTACTGTAGCTATGTAAAAGTGCATGTGAACATTGGCTCTGTAGTCACAAGACGTTCCCTTTTTTTCTGAGCCCATGTTGAAGTAATGCTTCTGTTTCACTGGATGTTGACCAGTGAGTCAGCAGTAGGATATTATTCAGAGGGTCTAGACAATAGCTATATTTGTTTTCCACTCTTGCGTACAAAAACAGGCGGTTATGCCTTTCCTTAACCTGGATTAGATAACGCCGTGGCCCAGGCCAAGGAAAAGGCCGAGAACAGGAGAGGAGAATAATTAACCAGGGAAAACATAAAGAAAAATGAGAGCAAGCGTTCTTTTAAATAGCTCGACATGCTGTTGAAATTAGTGTGAAATGGAGCTTTCTGGCCTGAGCATATCAGACCGTATAGCTTATTTTAGAAAGCTGCAGGTTTTGACTGCTCTGATTCACATTATCAGTATCCTGTTAACAGGGGAAAAAACGGGGAAAGTGAAACCTTTTTCCTGAGATAATTTTTTAAAAAGTGAATAAAGTGGAAAATTCTGCAGCTCCTATTCTTCTGTGTATTTAGACTGGAAAACGCCAGAATTTTTCATCACGACCATCATTTAATCGGATAAAGACTTACAGAGTAGGAGAAAAGCCGTCCGAGTGAACTAGCTACGTAACACAGTTTAATCAAAAGTTGTACCATCAACACCATTCTCCACTGTTAGCAAACCAATATTTTTTTCCGGAACAGTTTACACTCGGCCACTTCCAGGGATCAATTAGATCAGCCTGTGTACTTTGCAAAATGAGGTGAGAGTAGGATTTTGACAGGTGTATGCATTCACATCTGGTTAAACAAACCTCTGTTTTATGGACATGTCTAGTAATTATGTTGCTCCCCTTGCCTGAACCTGAGTGTCGGAGAGATCTTAATAAATTAAGTGTGATTGGTCAGTCGTCACGGCCTTCCAGCTCATAGTGGATCAATGAGCTGACATTTATTATCCAGACGTCTGCACGTCTGGATGGAGTCTTCAGGTAGCATTAGGCTAAATCTTGTTTTATTTGCAGCCTGCTACACAACACATACACACACGTCTCGGCATAGTCAGGGCAGAAACTCACATGTCAAAGTTGAAGCTTGAAAGATTACTCACACTTTTCACAAGCTGGCGAATCCTCTGATTCTAAATGTAATGAAATAATTTTGCTGTGATATGTTATGTCAAACGCTGCAGAAACTCATAACTTTTGCTTATTTTCAGCTACGTTTCCTAAAGTTTGGCTGATTGTTTTAAAAGAGTTAAAACATAGGAGCGATGATGAAATGCTTTCCCCCCGTTGTATTTTGCACCCTCCCGTGTTCCATGAATCCCTCCTGACTGGGTTTTCAGAGCATTTTGATGTTTTCATTGACGTTTCTTTTTCACCGGACAACTGAACAAATATAATAGTGATTAAACCAGCCTCCAATGCACGGCCAGTGTTTCCAGATTGATGTTTTCAAAGAGTATAGTTTTCATGCATCAAAAGTTGGTGTTGAGGCAAGGCCAAACCAGAGAGGAAAATATACGTTTTCAAATTTAGCCACCTTAGCGTGGATATGGCCTGTGAGGGCATTTCTTACTGCAGCGGATTTATTTATGTAATCAAAAGAAAAAGGTGGAGGCATTTTTTAAACTGGTATTTATTTACAGTTTTCCTTTTTTTTGCCCTGGTTTCTAGCCTTGGCTCCTGCGTTGTTTTCATAAACAAAGTCTCTCTGGCTGGCTAGAAAAAACACAGGGCCGCTCAGCGCACTGAAAACAGGAATGACAAACACCATTAGCTGAAAAATTTCCATCTCATTGCAACTATGTTATTGTTTACTTTACCATACGCGTCCTAATATGGTTACCTCCCCGTCAAAGCGGGCCAGAGCAAAGCCGAGGGGCCCTCGCAGGGAGACGCTTTCAGCTGCCACTTAGACAATAAGAAACAAATGTCACAGCTCGGCAAAATAGACCGGCTTTCACAGCCTTACAGTACTTGGCCTTCCACGCTGCTTGGCTCGGGCTCCCGTGTGATATTTATCTACTCTCCGCTGTTAGATGCCCTCGCGACGCAACCCCCGCCTCGCTCCTTCCCCGTCCCCTTCGCCTCTCGTCTTCCCCCTGCCTTCCCCCTTCTGTCTTTTCTTTATTTGTCCGTGTCTCTCCATCGATCTCTGTCCCCGTCCCGTTGTTAGCTGTGTGTAGGTTGACTGATGGGCCTCTGTTTGCTGTGTTAAGTTATTTATCAGGGGGTGGGTAGAGGGGGGGGCGTGTGTGTTTGGAGTGGCTGATGCCCCCCCCTCTCTCCCTGTGGCCGAGCAGAGGCCAGTTCAGCTGCAGGTCACCCCCCCTCCCCACCTCCCCACCCCCGGCCCGAAGCCGACGCCGCGTTTGAACTGGAAACATCTTGGCGATGCTCGGAGACCCTTTTATGATACTTGGATGAAATCATCTCACCACACAAGCTCAGAAAACCCCGGGATACTGCAGAGGAATCGTAGCATTCTGGAAGGCTGTGGCGGTTTTTTATTTTTTATTTTAATTGTTCAGAAGTTTGCTGAAGCATTACCCGTTCTTATAAATACATGTTTATTGTGCAATGTCTCACCGCAGATCAAATTAAATAGTTATTTAACCTATAAAGTCCACAGAAGATTTGCTGTTTCAGCAGCGATCCGGGCCATATAGTTAGTTTGGAACACACAAAAAGTTGATGTGTTTGCATGAACATCCTGCTAAAATATCAGCAGAATCCAAAAAAAAGTGTACATTACTCTACTTGTTAGTCATCTGGGAGTATTCTCCCTGGATTGAAAGTATATAGGCTTTTAGGCATTAGGGCCAGGCAACCTGGCTGCAGGTTAGTCTGGCACTAGGTGGAAATGGGCTTCTTTCAGATGCATAGGCTTTCATTTCCCCAGTTGGAGGAGGATGATGGCAGCCTCACCTCAATCCTAAAATCCTCACGTTTATGATATTTGCCCAGTATTATCTGTGCCTGTGGATGAATGGGAGGACGGAGCATGAGGAATGTAGAAGGTCATACTGCGGGATTTACACAGTACAGAGCCAGAGAATCCTTGGGAAAATACTTGGGCCGGGATCAAACAGACGTCATGTGATATGTTCTTAACACTGACCTTAAGATTCATGCGTTTTTTAGTTCTCTCCCCTGTGCCAAATGATGCAACCTGAATGTACAACAATTTATACTTTACCAGTAAAATAAATGCAAGCAAATAAAAGGTTATTTTAATAACTATATCTTATTATGGGTGTAGTTTGAAAGCTACTCGTTTGTGGCGGTGTAATGCACGTGATTCACTGCCTGTCCGCAGCGGTGTGAAAACCTGAAAAAATATGGCAGTAATATGCTCAGACTTTCATAGTAAAAGTAGCCTCTTCCCTTTCCCGAATTCCTGGAAAAGATTTAAGATCCATGGGTTTCATCTGATTGGCAAAAGGCCAGTGACTTAATACATACGGTACACTGAGTCACTGTGACTTTGAAAATTGTGAAGCGGGCGCACACACACACACACACACACACACACACACACACACACACACACACACACACACACACACAAACATGCACATGCACGTGCGCCCACACACACACATAAACACAAAAACATGAACATGCATGTGCACACACACACACACACACACACACACACACATTGTCAAATAATTAGCTTTCGATAGATTTATAGCGAGTGATGACGAAATGATAAAGACAAAATTCAGTTTTGTGCATCAGCTGAAACAAAAACAACCTGTTTATTTATTATTTCTTTATTTGTTCCGGACTGACCATTTATTTCCATCCCATCGCGGTTAAACCCCGTTGATAAGCTAATGGCAGTGACCTTTTGTTGTTTTTCATCTTTGCCCCCTTTTGACGTTAATGAACTTTGTGAAAGGGTTGTTTACTGGCTTCAAGGTCAGTTTCTGAGAATGGCTGCGGGTTTTTCTTGTAAACATATTTAGAGGCAAAGATGTGTAAATACTGTAAACGTATACAGGTGCAGAAAGGGTAATACCGCCCGGCCTTTCGTTTCTGCAATGCACGCATAAAGACAGATGTGTGCACAATGCATGTGTTTATTTCTGGAAATACTATAAGGTAATATGCATACCAACAAAAGGAAAGAGGAAAAAAAACACAGAAAGCATAATGATGTGTCTACTCACAATATAAAGCTGAGATGGGATAGAAGGAGAGGAGAGGCAGATAGCAAGGAAACGCAGGCGAGTGGGGGTATTAAATATGAATTAATGGAATGTTGCTCAGGCACATCTCTGGGTGTAGTGTAGTGTTGAAAAATAAAATTTATGTTGCCGGCTACTAGCCGTGAAGGTGCATTTGGACTTAGTATCCTTTAATTAGAAGTGAGATATTAGCATTTCATAGGGCTTTATGCTGGGTGAGGGGATCGGCCGGCCACCGCGCCTTCATTAGCCAGCTTCTCTGTGTAATGAGTGCCGTCATTAGCTGATGGAGTGGATTTGCCCTAGCTCTACCTTGAAAGGCACATCTTTTACATACTTGCAAGGAATAAGGCCTTTTAATGGATTTCTTAATGAATAAAATAAGATGCCACTTCTTTAAAAATCCGAAGAGTACATTTCTGATAATTGTATGCCACTAGCTGCTGCCTTTTTCTTCTCCTATTGAGTTAGCAGTAAAGGGGGGAAAACAGAGTAATAGTGGTGGTGATAATAGCAGAAAGGTATTCATGGGGGCTTTGTGATGGCGGATGGACATTTTGCAGACGTGAAGGAAAAAAAAAAAGAAATTCACCTTTTATGTTTTGTAATCCCTCATATATTATAAACGATATCAATAATGTGCGGGCGATAAAAGTGCTAGATCAAAAGGGTTTTGACTTTCATTCATATGCACATGGAATAAGGTGTGTGTGATTTCTGTCAGGGGTCTGAGGAGGTGCTCGCTGGGCTATTAGCGCTGGATGTTAAAACTCAACGTTTGTCAGGGGAGAGGCAGGACACCTATTGGATAAACCTGACTGCAAATTATTAGATGTGCGTCTTCGCCAGTGTATGCATGCGTGTGTGTGTGTGTGTGTGTGTGTGTGTGCATGCATTCAACAACAGTCAAGACAGTCGAGAGACGAGGTGTGTGTGTGTGTTTTTTTTGTGATATGGAAGTCTCCTTAAGCCTTTGGCTGCGGCTCCATTCTCAGAATCAGCCGTGAAGTGATTAGTATTTTATTGATGAGCTCCTGAAGTGGCAAGTGTGGGAAATTGGATCTTTGATCTCCTGGAGTTTGGGAAATATATCCTGAGTGTGTGGAGCTCTCCAGGTAACCCCCCCCCACCACCAATCCTATCATGCTACACACACATGTGCACACACACACACACACAGACAGACATGTCATTTGGGAGGGGATCTTCCTCCCGCTTCTCCAAAACACATATTTGTTTTGGATGTTTTCACTGAGAGTCTACACGGTGATTACAGATGTTCATTAACAAAATTGGGTATTTGTTTTAAACTTTAACCAATCACTTTGATATGCTAATTACGGTGTAATTTAATTTGAGCCCTGTAATGATGATGCTGTTATTATGGACATAAATGATGCAGTTAAGCTGAGAGTAATCTCATTTGCATACTGTACATGCCAGTAAATTAAGCCCTCTCCTGCGTTGCTTCAGCTTTAATTTTCCACTCCTTTTCACACAGCATCCCTCAGCCCCTGTGCCTAATAGCGGGCCGGCTTGTTTGATGTGGAGAGCCGCTTCCTCGCACTAAATCTAGTCACAATATGTAATACATAAAGGCTCTCATTATAACTCTAAAGTGCTCTTTTAAGAAGTTGCTATTAATAAGCAGGCGAGCGTTTTCATGCTTTGTAGTGATACACACAAAAAACATTTTTTTTTGTCCCCTCACCATAATCATCTTCAACATGCCTCAATCTACATCTGAGAACTACAAACCATCATGGCTGTAATAACGATGTACCAGGGAATAGTTAAAAAGACCCTAATCACATTGTGTACGTTCTCCGCTATCAGTTGATCAGAGATATCTTCAAAGAGGTGATTGTATTTTGATATTCCAGCTTTGAAAAAAAAAAGATAAAGGATGCATTTTTTCCCACTCACACCCTAACACACACACTCACACACACACACACACTCACACAGCAAACAACCTAATTGAAATATGTTTTCTCATTGTATGTATTGAGAAAATAATTTGTCTCCTGTTCTTTGTACATATGTTTTTTGATGTTTGTGTATAAGAGGCAAAAAAAAAAAATCTCCTGTGTCTTCACTAGACAAGCAGCAGCTCGTGGTGTCTGATTGTCTGCTGTTTGCTGTGCGCAGGTAAACATGTTTGTCATACAGGGGCTGTATTTATGCCGATCAAACATGGTGAGATGGGCCACGTTGAATGTTAAGGACTTTGTCTCGTGGCTCCAACAGCTCTGCAACGCACGGCCTTCATCCTTCATGATGGCCTCCGCCGCTTCTCTTTTTGCGTCCTGAAGGTGGGTCAGGGTGGCGTTTTATGGACTTTCAACGCTGACAATACGATTGCCCTTCACTGCGAATGCGCCGCCATTTTGCGCCATAAAGAATATTATTTTTCTGCCAGCCAATTTTCTCTGTTAGCGTCTAATTGGCTACATAAATCTCGGCCGTTGAGGGTGAGAAATGTTGCAGTGTCACACAGTGTAATCTTCACCCTTATTTACCAATTCATTAAGATTCATTGATGCAGGATCGGTGAGAGGAAATGACAACATAAATCAGGCCTCCTACATAATGACCCTAATCAGTTGGGAATTGCAGAAAATGTCATGATGAACTATGTCCTTGTATTAGTGCCACTGTACATTGCCATTGTGCTGCTTTATGAGTGGGACGCATCCTCCTGTCACGGGCTGTATTTAAGGAAAAAAAAAAGAGTTGTTAAAACCTGATTCCATTAAAACACAGACATTCATGTAAGGTCTTTTGGTATTTAGCCCTTCGCCCTTTTATCTTCAGTTTAACTGCTTAATGGAAGGCACAGACTCCCTTCCTTTTTAACCCTCTCTGTCCTCTCTCTGGGAAGCCGAGGCTTTTAAAATAATAACATGCTTCTTAAGCTTAAACGACCCCGGTCCCACGTCGAGGAAGAATTGCTGCTTCAGAAGCTGCAGGAAGGGTCGGACCAGGGGTAAAACCACTCTCCTACCAAGGACAGTCAGTCAGATGCCCAGTGGACATTTCCATTGTGTTACACTAAATTAGTTCCTATGAAAAAAAAAATATCAATAGAAAGTAACCTGGAAGATTTCATCCTGCACATTATATAGGATATGTCCACTTTCCAATCGTTAAATAAAACCCCTCACCATGTTTTGTCCCAGTGTTTTGTATCCTGCTCATACAGGAAATATTTCACTATACCGTCAGATATTATCAAAACGTGGTTCTTGGAGAACTTTAGGCTGAGCACAGCCAGACAGCTACAGTGAGTGAAATAGACATTACAAAGGTTAAATGAGTAAGTGGCTTAACTTGTTATCTTGCTGTGACCCTACAGTTTCTTCTGTGGTACTGAGAAAGGAATCCTAATAAATGTATCTACTATGCTTGATGACTTACTCAACAGTAATTAGGGCTTACTTTGTGTGTGTGTGTGTGTGTAGCTGTGGTTTACCGCAGGTCTGTCTTGATGATTTAACAGAACTGCAAAGCTTTTTTTTTTTTTTTTTTTAATTTTCCCCCCAAAAAATGATTAGGCTACATGTTGTAAGCTCACAAATGTGCACTCCGGTGAGTTGACATCACCCCCAAAAGACAGCGGTTCTAATAATATTGTCCTCTCTCATTGCGCAATATTAATTAGACAAGTTCGTTAAGGCTAACCTTGGTTTTCCCAGGAAAATGCATCTGACACATTTCTTCTCCGCAAGTCCGCATTTCCATGCCCGCGGGAACAGCCCTTACACGAATTCTAGTAAAAAAAAATGATTAAAAATATATGACACACTTTAAGTAATGTTAAAACAATAGGCGCTTTCACAGATCCCATAGGATGCTGATAGATTGAAGTTGTGTTTTTCTTCGCCTCCACGTGTTCGACAGGTCTAATTGGTAAGATGAGCTCGCGGGGAAGCGGCGTCGTTCTTTTTTTTTCCTGCGCGTCGGGCTTGTGGTCAGAAAAGCAAAAAGAGGCCCCCCCCCGTCTCCTGGTGTCTGTCCTTTAGCTGCGGTGTTAATGGGCATGAGCCACATGTGAGCGGGATTATCAAAGTCAAATGAAGGAGAGTGGCTGAGGAAATGTGTGGCGGGCCACTCTTAAAAGAAGCTCCACATCCCAGAATTACTATTCCATTCATGTACAACCATATTTAAACTCATTAGACTTCTCTATTTACTTAGTCTCTATCGGCCCCCGGTTGTACTAAAAATACCATGGCCTGCCTTACTTTGGCACATTCCGTCATTGTCTGTGCACAGCAGGCCTTTACACCGAGGTGCTCCTCGGACGGCTCCATGCAAAGGAGCCTCACTGGTTTGTGTACTTTTATCAAATTATGGATCTACTCAGCTTCTCCACTGGAGTCCACCTTCTAGTACCCTTCTTATTGTTAATTTACCCCGAGCTTGTTGCGTGATAATAGGTTGCCGTTGGTGTGAATCACCGTCGAGCCGCTCTCCTCTGCTGATGGTGTAGTAATAGGTTCAGATCTGGATTTCATGCTTGAGAATCCTATCATTCTCATCTCAATGTGTTATAAATATGTGTTTGGCACCCTTGCTCATATTTTATGCCTTTTCCTACATGGGGGGGATAAGTGTTTTTTGGAAAAAAAAAAAGTTGCTTTGTGAGGGAGTGGAGGCATGAAGCTATGGATTCTGGGTAGGGAATCCACATTGGACGGCTGCAGCTCAGCAGATGGCAGGTTGTTGTGTGCATGAAAAATTCATGGTCAACTCGATGTGCATCTCGAAAAATACCCACACTACGTTATCTAGCTTATCTTTGGTAGTATTTTTTTTGGAAAAGACAATATTTGATTTAGCTGACTCATGATCTTAATGTTTAAGTCATACAGACATAATCAAAGCAGGGTGACAGATAACATCTTTGTCCATTCAATTCCTCCCCCTCCCCTCCACAGCGTCTCCTGATGTTGTGAGTTCCAGCTCCTGGAGCCCTCCTTTGTTATTTCCACGAACCCGGTTACTGAATAATTGAACAAGGTAAATGTTTAACATGTTTTTACAAGTTCCTCGCCGCGCTGTTGTGAGGATCCGCTGTTTGTCGGGTGTGGGGGAAACAATCGGGCGCTTTTGCTTGACAATGGCGCGTTTCCATGGGAGACCCCCCCCCCCCAGCCCTCTCGACGCAACCCACGAGCAGCTGCGGCGCGCCGGGCGTGACGCGTCTTCAAACGTCAGAAGAATGACTTTTTTTTTTTTTTGTTTATCTTGACTTCTGCTTCTCTGTTTATTCTAGCTAAAGCTGCATTTGCATCGACCTTGATTCCCTTAAGCACCCCCCCCCTCCCTCACATTACACCCGCCCCAAGTGTCACCTAGGAAATCTGCCGATCATTCCACCTGGTTAATATTAAATGGCTCCTGCAAGGAGATGTGTTTGTTCATAAACACGAACCCCCGGCTCCTCCTGTTTACCGTCGCCATGGCAGCAATCACTTATTAAACAAACAGCTGCTTTGTTTGCCGGCGTGAGTGGTCTGCTTACACCCCGTACAAGGTCTGGGAAGAACTTCTGCGTCTCGTGTGTGGCGCGGGGATGAGGGCTTCGCGATGACGGCGGCGGGTATTTTCTCGCAGGGGAGGGTGAGTATTCTTACTATATTGTCACAGTGGTTCGGAGATACGCTTTGCTTATCTGTGACTGGGTTGAAGTGGCTGACAAGATTACATGGTTGTTTGGTCTGACTGTGAAGTCTCGTTTTGGCAGAGTGTCATCCCCGCCGTTACTTTCCCTCAGCGGAGAGTCGAAGTCGAGGGCAGCAAGTGAGCTCAGATTGACTGAGTGTTCCTGATTGAGGTTGCTCTGCTTTGCAAGGGCCTCTTTTTTTTTTTTTTTTTTTTTTTGCAGATAATTCATGGAAGGATGTTGAACCCGAAGCATGTAAAAAGTTACTGGGATGCAGCCCAATTTCTGTCTGTTGCCTAACGGATGTATCCAAGAAACGTCTCAGAGTAGTTTTTGTTATTACGATAACGGCTGCAATAATGGATTATTTCAGCTTGTTTTCGTCTTTTGACTTCTCCCTAGAAGCGCGAGCCAAAATACAGCAAAACACACAACTATGAAATCCTTGAGAAGCAGTTCTGTTGTTGTACCTTCGGTACGGGCCGATGTGTGTTGTCTAGTCTAGCAACCAAGCCGAACCTAAACAGCTCTTAAGTGAACCTCTCCCCATTGTCTCCTCCTGCGCCGCGTCTTTATCTCTCACGAAGATGTGTTGTGCTTTTGTTGTGCGCTTGTGTAAACAAGGGCTGTGTGAGAACTCGGCGGATCGAAGCAGGTGGCCGTCGAGGCTTTACTGTCATGAGCATTAAAGAAAAACACAACACGGAGAAGGGTCAAAGCACAGCTGTGCGTGCCGACCCTACCTTGAATCGACTGCTGACTTGTTTGAGCTGTTGAATTCCAGGCAACCATGACAAGGGGACAGGCATTAGATTTCCAGTCGGGGGGTTTGTGGGGGGGGAGCAGCAGGGTTGATGAGCTCTGGCCGCCGGCTGTTCTTAACCTTCAACCTGTCTGGTCAGGTGGGAGACACATGTGACTCTTGTTTGTACTGTACTCCCCATATTTTCAGGCTGGGAAAGAAGAAGAAGGAAAAAAAGAAACACAACAAACTGCAAACAAACAGAAACTCTGACCCTTTTTTATTATCCAATGTTTGTTCCAAACACTTGTTTTGTTTCGCAAGCAGCAGCCCCCCCCCCACCCCTAGAAAAAATAAAAAAAGGAAACAGACAGGTATCTAATAATCAACAGCACAGCCCGTTCTTCTTTGCAACTGTTGTTGTCTTGTTATGATTTCCTGTTATTTCCATTATTTTGCTTCTTTAAAAAAACTGACATGCTCCATTAATAATAAACCGCTTTTTTTTTTCTCTCATGATTCCCTTTGTGTATTGTTTTATTTTGAAATGTTTTTGTTTGGAGCACGAACACACATGTTGTTAACCCCGGCCACTACACCCCCTTTTAGTAAGGACACTTGACCCCATAATTACTGCTGAATATGTTGTATAAATGGAATGGATGGAAAATCTTGGAAGGTTTTTTTTTTTTTTTGAGTCATCGCAGGCGAAGGCTATCCCCTGAGCGAAGTGAAAATAAATAGATAGATAAACAAACGCTGGGGCCGGATCACATGGCCGAGTTGCCCGGGCTGATGACGGCGTCCCTGCCTCAGCGCCCCGCAGATTAACACCGTTATCAGCACAACTCTCTAATAAGGCTCCTTCCTATCTGCTTGATATTTATGATGGATAATGCCCATTTTCCATTTTCTTTTTTTCCTCCAGTTTTTTGCGCGCACGATATTGCAGCTTTGAATTATTCTGTGGTGAAATTAATGAGAAAGTAGATTTATGGGTTTCATTTGTTTGTCAATTCGAAAATTAATTGGGTGTTAATTTTAGCCATCCCCTCATCAGTGCCGGTTCCAAGCATGCGCGCATTACTTTGCATTCATTGTAGCCTCTCTCTCCTTTATTGTGGGTCACTAGTTTTGCATACATTAAAATAGCCCCGCGGCTCATTCCCTTGATTACTTTTGGAGATGCCATGCATTTGGAAATTTACGCCTTTCCGTTATAATTATGAAAATTTTGTATGGAATGACAGTGCATGTATAATAGCCATTACTTTCCCCGGTTTATGTAGCTTTGGAAAAAAAAAAAGGTTGTCTTATTTTTTTCTTACTCTGCATGTGGAAAAGTGCTTTTATTTGAAAAATAAGTGGGGGTGAATAACGTCAGCACATGGTTTATTTCAAATGGCATTTAATTTCACCCGAGAATGTGTGTTTCTAATTGGTGTTTCAGAAGGGGAGCTGGTGCGAGCGAGGGCCTGTAGATGGAGTTGTGGCTGGCTGCGTCCCATCCCGCAGTATTCCTCTTGCTCACTCCTTGTTTAGAAAATCCCATTATGGAGGGAGGCCTTGCCAGACTGGAGGGGTGAGCCGGGTCAACATCTGTCTGGAGGGAGAGGGGGGCCGGGCTCTAGCCCCAGCCCAGAGAACAGTGCCTGTAGGCCGGGCCCAAGCTGCTCAGACAGGCCCCTGAGTGTGGGGGCGTCGTGACACACAACTGAACCGGCACAGGCCACAGTGTCAGATGACTCATTCGGATATGCTTCTTGCAAGGAGGGCTTCTCCAGGAGAGGAGATGTAAACCGTAGAGCGCTTTGGGTTTGATTTTAGCTCTTTTTTAGCTCCCTGTAGCCACACAACTGCTACCGAGCAGAGACAAGCCCTGAAAAAAACCCCATCTAAAAGAGCAGTGTTGGTTATGGTGCTGTTTATTTTTTTAATAATCCCATGTCTAGATTATTATCTCACCTATGTTCTGTAAATATTCCTGCATGACAGGTTGTCAACTTCAATTTCCTATCTGTCAGCCTGAGTGTACGTCCCTGTGGTGTCTAGGTATGTGTCTGCATCTTGTTTAGATCTGCATCTCCAGAGACACTGTGCCCATGCAGTTGAGCACATATTAACTCTCATTGGCCCCCCTATTACACGCCTTAAACGCAACACCATAAATCTGCATTTAGTTCCATTTTCACCTTCTTTCACGATGGGGCCCAGTGTTTTAAAGGCATTTATTCTGCTTCATATAAATAATTAATCAGGCAAGTTAATTCACTTCTGCCTGACTTGGTCAGCTTCATTAACCGCCCTGGAATTGGGAGGCTAGACGCGTTGCGCCTGTGACGCCTGTGACCGGCGCACAATAGCTGTAAATCATTCCACTGATTTGAGGAATACAGGCTGAGATATGCACCAGTGTCACTGGAACTCACCCCCAGAGGGACGGGGGGACAGGGGATGGGGGGGCGTTGGTGGAAACGACATGTCTGGCTGGCTTTTGTGTATCCAAACACACAACAGAGGATGTAAAATGTTAGCAAAAAGCCTCATATTTTACACCGATTGATAGTGTCATACATATATTTTCATCATAAAAGCAAAAAGCAAATAATACATACTGCAACTATTTGTAAGATAATTTAATTTAAGTTACCAAAGACAGGGTTTATTTATATTCATATCTATATTTTGGTGTTAATTGAGCACCCCTGAAGGATTTGACTGTTTTCGCTCGGCCCCGGATTGGATGTTTCTCATGGAGATCCTTTGGCAGGCCTCACACAGTCGCCCTGTTTCCCATTAAAAAGCCATTCAGCCGTGGTTCTTCTGGGAGCCATGCAAGTAAATATATCCATTTCCATAGAAAGTGTTTTGTTTTGGAGGTCCAGTGTTTTCTTGGGCTCCTCTGCTCTCACTCAACTCAGGTTGGGTTCCTCTCTCGATATGTGCTGGACCCCAAACCACCGCACCCTTGCCTATACCCCATAATGGAGAACACAAACAAAACCATAGTCCCGTTCCCTCTCCTCCAGCCCAGTATGGACATGTCATCTGCAAAGGATCTGCACCGGAAAAGACAAAACAAAGGAGCGGTTCATTCCTCTGTGGAAAAGCAGTCTGTGTGAGCATGTGTGTTTGCCTCATTGCATATGCTACAAGCAAACAAACAAGACACAAGGAAGCACAAACCAACGGGGGAAACCTGCAATAAAAGTGAAATTGTGTGGGAAGCGTATGACAGATGTTTATAGTTTGGCCCAGAGTTGAAATGCGACCTCATAGCTGTGTGTTTTAACAGCTGTTTCATCCCGTCTCGCTCATTCGCCCTGTCCCTGTTTTCTCCCCATTCTGTGTCTTCTCTCAGGTTTTTAAGTCATGATGCAAGAATCTGGGACGGAGGCGACGAGCAACGGACCAGCCAATCAGAATGGGGGTGCGAGCACGGAGGGCGGGTCCCGGGAAGGCGCCACGCCGTCACTGGAGGTGACAGCGGTTGACCTCCTCCATCTCCAGCAGCATCAGGTAGACCCGTCCCCCTTTCACACCTGTCTTCACTTTATTAAGCCACATCTACAGTAGGCCCAATCCCCCTCTTAGAGTGCCACTTAATATTTAATTCCACCTCAAAGTACATCTCGTACATAAACACATTATTATTATTATTTATGTATATTGAGGCGCTTTTTCAATATTTAAAGAAGGGGAAGTGCTCTCTGTGTGATTGTTTTTGGTTGCGGATGTGTTTATCGTAGCATGCAGCATCTGCATTTTGGTGAAATATTTATCATGGTGTTCTGACATATTTTAAGTGTGTAGGTGCCGCAGGATTGTGTAGACAGTTAAGAAACCGCGGCGTCCAATAGGACGGCGGCGTTTCCCCCCGGCTCATTGTAAACACTCCTCACACTCCGCGTTTGTGCGTGCCGGGGCGTTTTCGGCGGAGTCCAAAACATTTTCACCATCCCGCACTTGAGGCAAACAGACAAGCTCTTTCTGTCGGTGTCAGTGTTATGTGTGGCACATCGACAGCGTGTTTAAGGAAACAACATTGAAAAGATCAGCGTGTCTTCTGCTATCTCGGCCCATCCGACGGGACGACTCGGGTTGTTGTCAGGAGCTGTTTGGTGATGATGCACAGGCTCCGTGCCGCCGTCTGTTGTCACAGCACATCCATCAGCATTTGTAGAAGGGGAGAAACAGTGCTGCAGCGTGGCGCTGGGGATGTGGCACTGTAACATTTAGAGAGGAGCGATAATTCAATATTATCACTCATAGTCTTTTAGCAGAATCGTCATGACCTTGTAATGATCTGAAATTCATTCCTGTGATATTTTAACATAAGGTATGATTGTATTGTTGGTAGAGTAGTAAACATATAGGCCCCATGTGATGGTGCCTTGAAACAAGATGCAGTAGTTTACCACATTTTTTAGGGTATTAAGCAGAACAGTAAAAAAAAAAAAAAAAAAGGAAAGTGTTGGCGTATCATTGAGCAGAAAGGGGGGTGTCAGCGTGCATCCTGCCCCTCAGTCTCAGTGTTAGGCCTTTAGGCTCTTTATCCCCACTCCCCCAGCTCAAGACCCCAGTCTCAGACCCCACCTCCCACCAATTTTTCCAGCTTCGAAATGAGCATGTCGTCAGTGAGAAAATCACAGCCATACTGAATTCATTACTGCAGTAGTCACACAAAACCATGGATAAAATTTCAATAACTGCAGGCCACAGTTGAGTAAACAGTTGCACTGAAACTTAATTCCTGTTGACTTTTCCTTCATTCTTTGCCAGGGGCACATTCTGATTCGCTCTGCAAAGACAACAGGGTTACAACTTTGATGAATGTGAGGCAGGGGAGAGGGAGCAAGAGAGATGGAGAAAGCGAGAAAAAAAAGTGTCATGGATGTGCACTTGACACCGAGAACGGATGAAAATAAAGCCTCCCCGTTCGAATAGAACCAGTTGTCCAACCACGGTCTCTGTTTTCTAGTCATCCAGAAAGAAGTATTACTCTCTAGGATCTGCCCTGGCATTTAAAAGGAAGGAGGAAAACAAGCAACTGTCTCTTTCCCCATTCAGTGTATTACAGCCGCATTTTCTGCCCCGTGCTTTCCACAATGCGCTTCTTGCTTTTATGCCTTCTGAACAAATCCAGCGCTTAATTTCTGTGGCTTGCGGTTAGAGTTGAAACAGAGGGAGGCGTATTAATTGTTGTGTGTGATAAATGGCGCATGGCTGGAGACGAAGGACGAGATGTCTCACTCTCGCCTCCTGACACTGGGCTTTGATAGGCTACTTACCAGGGTAGTGTTACTGGGAAGGCAGGCAGGCAGGCACTCTTTTTATTTTCCCATTAGACTAACCCGGGATTTTCACTCATGCACCATGAACCATGTTAATTGTCCCCAGGGCATTACGATCTTCGCTCAATTACTTGATATCTTTTTACTTTTGTGCCATTTCACAGTCTTTCTTTTAAGTTGTATTTGTGGCTTGTACTAATACATGGCTAACTGACTTTCATTCACCGGCATTCTTTGTTCTTCACAACACATCAGAGATGCTATTAGCCCTTTAGGTGATGCAAAAATCAATCTAAAAATCTTCCTAGACTCAAAGTGCAAATGTCTGAGTCCTCTCAGTGAGCAGGAACAACAAACCTGGCAGTGGCATATCATTTATTCTTATTAGGGAACATAACTATGAAAGACAGTCCTCATTAATAAAGATGGGGGATGAAATAATTGTAATCTGTTTGATCATCTTGATTCTGACAGGGGAATTCATCTTGTAGGCTAGTCAGATTTGGGGGAAGTGGACCATAAGCATCTCTATTAGTAAGTCAAATACTGTTTGTTAAGAACTGAGGAGGGGGGAAAAAGGCCTCCTCCTTCTTTCAAAGATGTTGTGGAAACTAAGCAGGTTTCACTTTTTGAAGAATTAAAGGTGATATCTTGTGTTGTCAAAGCTAGACATTCTGGTGTGCTCAGTTTGTTGGTTGTGTGCCTGTGTGTAATCAGTATTTTCAGATTTATCTTTTAGCATAACATCCACTGTATGTGCTCGCCCCTGAATCTGAATGTGTTTATTGTCCCTATGCTATTTGTTTGCTTTGCAGAAGTTGTGGTCCTCATGAGGAAGTCAAGATACTGTCGGAGATAAAATATGAAAAAAAACAACAATAGTCTTGATAATAGTTGTGCAATAACCTGTTTTCTGATTTAAATGTTGTTTTTCGCAACAGGAAGTTGTGCATCTGTTCAGTCCAATAACAATGCACGAGCCATAATGATGTCAGGGAGTGTGTGTCAGCTTCAGAGCTGCTATCTTCAGGACGTTTAACTCCATACACACATTTCTCGGGATGTATGGTCAATTTTAATAATGCGTTCATAACGTCTCGCATGTTTAACCACGCAGGCGATTCCTCCGCTCGAAAATTTGGCTCAACTGATACAACTGTAGATCATTAAATATTAATATCCTGTCTTTTAGAAGAGCAGTTTTTAATCACGTTGGAGCAATTTCTAAAACAGCTTGTCTCTTCCTCTCAGTGATTCTACAACTATACCCCAACAATATCACAAAAGAAAAAATATATCTGGGATGAGTAATTGCTTTTTTTTCTTTTCACTAAACACACACACACACACACACACACATCCAGTTTGCTTTGTCAACAAGTGCCTCTAAAGCATTGTTACATATCTTAAGATAAGCCCGGCCAATTGGGTATCTTCTTTTGTTCTTCTTCTCTCCCTGCGTGGCTGAGATGTCGCGTGTGCAGAGAGGGAGAGAGTGACACGCATAACGGGTGGCCACAGAAAGAGCTGAGCCGGCACACGTTTCCTCTTTGCATAATGCAAGGCTTACACGATCCCTGGTGGAGGCTTTGAGAAGGTGGAAATGCACGTCTCAGCCACCGTCACCGAGCTCCGTGCTGCCCGGTTTCACGGGGAAGTGCGGGATGATAAGCCTGGCTATCGCGGTGCACTCACACAGGTGCACACACACACACACACACACACACACGCTGCAAACACGTTGCATGTGCTCATACAAAAGCAGAGGCCTGCAGGTCTGGCAGGAGCCGGCTCTGCCGCTGGTTTCTGGCCAGTCCACATCACGGGCTAATGGTCAGAGGGAGAGAGTTAACAGCGTCGGGTCAGAGCTTCAGCCAGAGAGCATTTGCTGCCTCAGATCACACAAATCGCATGTGCTCTGCTGCAATGCTGTGGTAAGGAGAGAGAGAGAGAGAGAGAGAGAGAGAGAGAGAGAGAGAGAAAACAGTACGGCTGAATTGAAACTGTGTTTCACAAGAAGCAGCCTAATCACTGCACTTTTGATTAAAATTTCTGCCGGTATCTCTGTATTTGCTCTGCTGCAGAATTCTATATCTGTGCATTGCAGTGCGGCGTATTTGACATGTATGATAAAGGCTTCTTTGCTCCGGGTGCCTCCTGACCAATAGCTGCGGTGCATTATCCCCACTGAACGTGTGCGGTTCCGTTGTGGAGACTTATCATCTAACTCGTGCAGGTCTGCATCCACAGTGAACGGGCCTGTGTCCCTGCGGTCTTACTGTGCTTTCTCCTCTAATCTCGAGGAGCTCTCAGGTATCTTTATGTATACTGTTCATATTGTCACAAGAGGCCAAGCACAGGCTGCTTATTGGAAAATCTGGCGGGGAGGATAACATCAGTGTTATGACACTGCATATTGCCCTAAATTGCTTTATTGGTAAAATGATAGTGCTCGTCCAATTTGAATAATTTTATGGAATCCCTCACAGAACAGTTTAATTATGTTATCACACAACTGGCAACATCTGTCTTTATACCACAGCACATGACAGTTTTATTACAGGCTGAATTTCTTTGCTGGTTCTGGCAATTGATGTGTGATCTGATTAATAATCACACAGACGGAGGTGAAAATTGAACAGTGATGTGCTGCTTTGTTGAAAAAAGGGGGAAATAATTATTAAAGGGGAAAAACACAGCATGTGTCACTGAGAATATCGCAACTGTTTTTCACGACTCAGGCTCAGTTCACTTGAATTTTATGTCCTTTGTTATTTTTTAACACAATTGTATGCATTTTTTTTATCAGGTAAAAAAAAATCTGTTTAGTCTAGCTGCAACTTTTTCAAACCTTTTTTGTCACCCACGTTTTGTTAGTGAGGTTTTTTGGGAGGAAAACCACCCAGCATCTCTCCTTTGTCTTATGGATGCCTTCCAAGACAGCCAGCTTATGAACTCATCCATTTTGTTGAGTCTACCTCCAGCCGCCGCTCTCCGACTGGGAAGAGATGAAGCACAGGTTGTGTGTGCGCCATAGTTTAAAATAGTCGACTGTTGCTCAGGTCGACATCCTGTTTACACACCCTGCTTATGTGGGCAACAGGAGGGGGATCCCAGGAGTTGTTTGACAATGTGGTAATCAGAATGGACACACACGCACACACACACACACACACACACACACACACACACACACACACACACTCAGTCATCTTTCATCGTAGCTGCTGTCTCGTCCCAGCACAAAGGAAGAGAAACAGAAAGAGTGCATTTCAGTGAAGTGAGTATTACAGACCTTTCACCTGCAACATGATGATCACAGATTTTAGGATTTGTACTGTGCATGTTTGATGGAGACGTTGTCAGTAGTAGCTGTTAATGTGCACTATCGCTGATAATGGACTTTGGTTGATTGTTTCAACACAGCGTGATAGTAAATAGAAATTGTAGAGTAGATCAGTCTTAAAAACTCAGGTTTGCCTGCTCATTTGCATTTCTATTTTTTTTATTAATTCAATAGGTTGTTTGTAAAGATTACACACCAATACTGCCAGTACTGATATGTCAAACCAATAAGTGAATTTCTAAAATATTTTCCTGTTTCGGTTGGCAAAAACAAAGAAATTGCATTTTAAAAAACATCTGGTACGAAAAGATACTCACTTAAATTTTGTTTATGTAACCGGAGCTAAGAGTAATTCCTGCAGCGTTGCACTGAAACTGTCAATCAAATTACCACATTTTTGCCGTAAACTCATGCGACCAACATTAAATAGAGGTGAATGACACCTGTAGATTTCTGATCATTTGGCCGACCCATAACCCAGTTTCATAAGGGTTCAGAGTGCATATTTGCAAGACATTGAACCAGGGCAGCTCTGCAGTATGCTTTTTTTGTAAAAAAAACAAACAAACAAAAAAAAAAAAAGCGATCATACTTATGGGCACAGTGCACAGAGCCTGTACATTCACTGGACAATCAATGCCAATACTCCCTCTGAACAAACAATCCTCTTAAAGCTCCAGCAGCATATCACCGAGCAGTTCTATACGAAACATTCCAGTGGTGGTGCAGAAATATCGTCGGCAGTCATGGAAAAATCTGATTTTAGAATATAAAGCATTCACCTGACTCCCAGCAGGCTAAATCTGCTTTCTACACCCTCTGTTTTATTAAGCTACAAATGCCATACATCTCTCTCTCTGGAGGATGTGTGCATAAAGAAAACCTCTCAAGGACGTGCGTACAAATTCCCGCCATGTAAATGATGCGAGTGTATGCTGGTATCATTAGGTGGCGAGAAGTGGCTCTTATTGTGCGGCGCCCGGATGGTCTTTGATGACCACGATCTGCGTGTTTGTGCTGAAGTGGGCAACTCTGAACTTGGAGCAGGTGTCTCAAGCAGCTGGCTGGAGGCAGACGGGGAAACACGTCTGCTGCAGTTCAGTATTAAATGGCTTAGAGAAGGGCTTGGGCTAGCCGTAGGACTAATGCATCCTCTATGTTTTATTTAAAGTAGTGCCAACAACCGCTCCTGAATGCCTCACATCAAGACACACACACAAATACGCACTTATGCACACACACACATGCACACACACACACAAACCGCCACACAGAGAGTAATTTTGCGCTGTTTAGCTGAACAACTTGTGTGTTTAGTGTTGTAAATAAGTAACCGTTTTAACAGGGCCTCGGGAGACAGTTGTTGGGAAAGTACACGCTCAGACATGACCGGCTTTAATAGCCATTGTCAAAACACTGTTTCAACAAAACCCCTTTCTTCACCCGCTTGGAATGTTTACATTCAGTTGAATAATAATGCCATTTTAGGAAGAAGCTATTCTTAAAGGAGGGCCAATTTGACCCAGTTTATTAGGGATAGACTTAAGGATGCACAATTCCTCCTGGGAAAACATTCAAGCACAGGGCCTATTTATTTTTAATGAGAGTACTACTTTAAAAACTTCATAGAATTAATATGTATCAGTGAAGTCTTTCCTGTGCAGAAAACTTCAGGGTAATTAATATTCATAGGCTGTGCTTGTTAACACCCCCAATGCTAGTGCAATGTAGATCCAATTAACATAGAATGGACCCCAAGGATTTGGGCAGATAAGGGTTAAATGAGCTATTGAAATTGAAACGGAGACCGTCCTCCTCCTAAAACACTTATTTGTTTCAATAAACCCTAATCCTGGTTGCAGATTAAGGCGTCTTTTGGTATGTGAGGAGCTACTAAAGGTAAGCGTTGCCTGATTCCGTTGACGTGTGTGTGTGGTGTGTGTGTGTGTGTGTGTGCGCGCTTGCTTGTGTATGCATAAAGGGCATCACCTTCACAGCCGGGCTAATGTGAAAATCCTGTAGTGAGGCTGGCTTTTATATCTTATTCATAGTGCCTCGGCACAATGTGAGTAATAGACATCGGTGTTCATCCGCGGCGTCAGCGTGTGAGCCCTGGCCAGGCCGGGTGACGGGGTGTGTGTGTGCGTGTGTGTGTGTGTGTGGGGGGGGGGGGTGTTCTGAGGGGAGCCAGGTGATGGCAGGTAAATGCCTGTTAGCCACCTGCTGCCATTTGTTAACACTCGGGCCGGCAGGTACTGCTCCACCCTGAGACAAATCTGTCCCGTATGTCTCAATTCTAAAATGACTAAACTAAAATCTAAAGACTCTATTTAAACAGGTGAGCTGACAGACAGAATGAAACTGGGATAAGGAGGCTTGAAAAGACGCGAGAGCAAACACACCGATTTAACATTTTCTACTGTAGCTTCACTCTGTGTTAATGTGGCAAACTGCAACCAATTCGGTGGGGAAAATGAAAAGCAGAATGAGCATAAACGTGTTCACACTGAGGGAAATAAAGTTGACGAAAACAATAATCTGCCTGGAACAAATGAAACTGAGCTATAAACGATCCCACGTCGTAGAAAGTGAGATTTTATTTGCTTTTTGATTATAAGATGTAAGGTGTATGTGTTCTATAGAAACTCCTCAACAGAGAAATGCAACCAGTTCGTATTCAGGAACTACCTTAAAATGAGTTGTGATGTCAAAACTATACAATGCTCCGCCCCTTTAAAGCCGTTTAAATCAGCCAATCAGAGGAAAGGCTCAATAATATTAATGAGCCAAACACAAAACAAATAAAGTGTGTAAAGAGATGTAACGCTGTGCACAGTACAATGTTACTTAAACCCACAAATATATGATATATTTTTTAAATAAAACCCAGGAGAAGCATACAGCTTTTAGGTTTGTTGTTTAACTTTTAATGAGCTGACAGAACAACCTAAGACGATGTTTGACCTGGGTGGGCAATTAGGTGAATAGTTTTGGTTCTGTTTGTTTTCTTTTTCTTTGGTTACAAGAAGACTTACCTATGTGAAAAAGACAAATGATTGTGTTTAAAAATGTGTACTATGCCGTATGCATTCCTAGATTGTATATGATTTAGTTCAGGCCTAATCAGTCAGTATTGTACCTGTGTTGTAAATGTATTTGTCTCAGAACGCAACTATATTTGTACATAGATCTTCATTTATCACATAAAGAATCCCATTCCCATGAGGACAGAAATAATTGTGTTTCTCAAAATAGATTTAGCTTTAATGTCAAGATATGGTACACAACTATATTTTAGCCACACATCTTGTAGCTATAATGAGCTGAAAATGAGCCATAGATGCAAGATGCATCATGTACCTTGAGAGATCTTGCGCTTGTTTAGTTTCCTTTGGACCTTCGGAAACAGGTTGAAAAACAAGCAAATTAATAACGAAATCATTAAATCCTGAATTAAATTTAACGCAACAGTGTTAGAGCAGTGTTAAAATGTCAGATATGTCTAAAGCAAACACAGATGTACAGTGTAGGTCCCTTTTTCTACGCCATAGAAAGAAAACGACAGCTCTGCTTTTGGCACCCAAGGAAGAATATGATGAAGCACCGATGCTGCCGATAAAATGAGCCTTCATTGAAGTAAATATGCATGGACAGCTACAGCATGTATAGGTCACTTAGAGTAAATTTGATTGTTTGACATGTATTCACCCATCAAAGTATGTATCAGTGATTAATAACAACCCCCCCTGCGCATTCAGCGGTGACATGGCCTCTATTTGAGAGAAAAATGGCACAGGTCGGTATTCACTGGTGAATAGCCGTATACCATTTAGAGAATGATATGCCGTGATGGGATGTCTCGCCATAAATAATAGTGATGGCACCTCCGCATCCTGTGAATGACATGTGCCATAAATACTTAGCCAGGCCAGAGACAATGGTTCGTATAAATCCTCCCGCGGTCCTTTTTCCTCTGTACAAAGATATGTATAATTTAAATGGACAATAAAAACAAATGTTTTTCCCCCCTCTCTCAGCTGGCGACGGAGACCTCCGCAGCAGTACAATGTGTGCCGCTCCCTCGCTGTGGCCTCTGATGCGCTGTTGTTATTTGCTTGTTTACAATCTTTGACATGATGTAATGGGATGGCTGTGAAAGTACTAGCCGGCAAATGGCACAGAAAATAAGACAGTCCTTTATGTCTACCCCCTCCTCTCTTCGCCTCCCCGCCCTCCCCCCACCACCCCTCTTTTTCTTGTTTTTTTTCCCCTGCAAATGGGGGAATATGTTCTGCATTTGACTGAAGGAACATGAGCCTTGAATATAAGTAACTGTTTTTTGCATTAGGTACTCCCTGGAGGTAGGGGGGGGAATATCATGTCCCTGCGTGAAATGTGAATGTGAAATCTAGCAGAAAGAAATATTTATGACCATTTTCTGCTTGATTAGAGCTGGATGACATGCCTTAGGAGACAGTGAGTGGACAAAAGGCAGCAGCGCTGCTTCTGGGCAGATGTTAAAGGAAGAGTTGTTTAGGGAGGAGGGCATTCTGTCCGGGGGGGCTCTGCGTATATGTCTGTGGGTGGGATGGGGGGTGGGTGGGTGAAGCATTGTAGGGGAAATTGAGTAAGTCCAACAGGAGTGTACTGGGAGGCTGATGGAGAGCACACGAGATCCATCACCGGTCTTGTTCGCGCAGACATACAAAATACGAGTAATGTCTCTCAGATGGCGGCGCCCGGTTTTAAAGTAATATACTCTGATACGGCGGGAGAAGCAAAAACACCAAACACGAGCATGACTTGGACGGCGCGGCGGCAACACGTGTTCCGATGTGTTAGTGATACATTTCACTTCTGGCAACAATTTATCAACCGGTTGGGATGGACCTGGGACCCGGTCCAAGACGCGATCGACTGTTTGATGTCACTGCAGCGTTAGGCAGCTATTTGACTTTGATTTTACGGCTACTGTCCAATGTCAAAAAACAGACTGCAGACAGTCATCAGTCAGTCGTCACGAGTCGCGAAGTGCTAATCCCGCACGCTCACTGTATATTTATTCAGTGATCTAAAACAATGTGGGTGAACCTTTTGTTTAGTTAACATATTACATTTAAAAACATATAAAAGTCTGCCATCCTTTATTTATACATTTGGCCACTATAGCCTGCCTAATGCCCCTGTAGAAGAACTTTCAAGTATTTCAATATTTGCAAAAGTCAAGCACAATCTGTTTGTAATCACATGTGAAGAATAATACTTCAGTAAATAGTAAATAATCATTTATAACTTATGACAGACGAGATAAGGCCCTATGGCTGAATGCTATATTCAGTAGCAGCACTGTCACAAATTACTCTAAAACCCAAAAAGTTGAATCTTATTCAACTTGTGAAAACTGCGACCTGCACTAGTGTACACTCGAGGCGACGTTGGAACGGACAGAACACCTGCAGCAAAGTACAGAACATCAAATTCAATCTTACACAACGGTATTTAAGCAGCGTTGAAATTTCTGTTACCATTGTTCCACATAAAACCTCATTATATACCCGACTTTCAAAAACTGAAAATTGCCACTCAGAAACTTGATAGTGTGTGGATAAATCCTTCTGTCAACTGGAAGTTAATACTGTTTTGCCTGCACATTAGCATATTTTATACTCAGTACATCATATTAGCATAGATTGCATAGAGTAACGGCAAGGGCCAAAACAAGAATTATTGAAAACCTACAGGGCCCACGCATGGATAATTTAGTTGTATAGACCTGTAACTGCATAAGACACCTGGTCTAAGCAATTTTTATATTTGGATGTGCATCCTATTATGTTGCTATATGTGATTCAACAAGCCTGGTAATATGCTGTCTAAGAGTATATGCTCGGGGGCCACGGGAGAGAGACGTTTCTGCCCAACGTCCTGCTAGACGAACCCCTTCTTTACCCACTTGGTGTAATACGTAATCTGGTAATTACACACATGCTATATTCCTGTCACGCTGGGGAAAAAAATATTCTATAATCACCACTGTTTGCAACAAGCTTATCAGTGTTGTGGTGCATCAGGACAAGTAGCAACATATGAATAATCGGCTAATTACTGTATTGATGAAATTGTCTTCCTCGCGCGGGCAACCCGTCCCTGGCAACAGATTGATTGTGTTTAGATGAAGCCTGTGACAGCGGAGAAGCCACAGCTCTTAGAGCCATTTCCAATGGATCAGAGAAGTACAAAATTGAGAGTATGATTAATTTTTCAATTTCTCTCTGCGGATATCTAATAATTGTGCCCATAGATAGCCAAGGGGTCTTATTAAACATTAACATGCAAAAGAAAAAGTTTGAATCAGAAAGATGGTATTTTGGATTGAATAATGTAAAATATCTGTAGGGCAACAGGGAAGAAGCAAACTAGTCCAGGTTTATTCTTCAAATGTTTTCCACCACCGCAATGCCTATTCCTAATTACTGAGCTCTTATCTGCACACTCAACACTATATTTATTTTTCCCTCATTGCTAAATGCAAATTTCTCTAACCTTTTAATAACATGTACATGTCAGTAATTTTTTAGAAGAGATCATTAGAAATGTCAGTTGGACTCGGCCAGGATTGTGTTTTTAATTGGTGTGTAACTCTACTGGACACACAAGTTTTTATTTTTTAATTCAGGTTTTTGATAATTAATGTAAGACTGTCTCCGGCATATAAATGCCGGCTTCTTTGATCTGGCGAAGGGAGCCGTTGCGCGGCACATGGTTCTTATTAAAATATATCAATGCGTTATCTCCTTTGCTTTTCCAGTAGAGACACTTCTCCTTTAAGAAGCCCAGCCTTCAAAGCAGGGCCCACCTTCTGGTCTCGCTCCGTCTCCCCTTTCTCTCTCTCGTTTTCTGTCTTTCTCTGTTTCCCGCCTGCGCTGTCTCCATCACTTTGCTCACTTCCACGTAATATCATCTTCATCTCAGATAGCTGTGGCACAGGGGAACTACATTTGTTGATCAGATTTGGCCGGGCCCCGCCGCCGCCGCCGCCACCGCCTCCCCAGAAGTGTGCGGGGAGAAGTGTGCGCACGATGCTCGCCTGAGCCCCGGCCATCGCCGGCTGGCTGATTGAGTGATCCGGCCTGTCACAGGACAAGATAACCACATCAGTAAATACGCTCCGCTCCTCATGCACCTCTACCTGTGGCAAGGCTGCACTCCACCACGCTGATGCACGCCTGTGAATTCATTGCATGCGTCACGAATGTCTAAATAGCTCACATTGTGAAACATTTCGTATCCTATCAGTCCTGTTTTGCACCAAACGAAAGGAAGCAAATAAAAGCACATTTTGTGTTTAATACATAGATGTATTGTAGCAGCTATCAGCTTGTCTGAAGGGAATTCAGACTCAAGTTACATTTAGCGTTTCCTCTCAATTTGATGAGGTCTCTTGCCGGTATCATACAGCCAGACTCCAGTTTCACATGGCGTGATCTTTTGATACCCCCCCCCCTCACTTCAAAACATCACTGGCATCCAAGACGGATTGAATTAGCGATTTGTGGTGTATTTATCTCGATCTGAGAGTAATTTGGAGCTCGCTGTCTTAGCACTCAAGCTCAATGAAAACAATAAATGGTGTCCTTATCTTCAGGAGGGAAATCAAGATAGGCGCAGGAGGCTGTGAGTTATTTGTGGTTGATTTGGAGGGAAAGGAGGGACAGGAAATGGACACCCATCTCACATTACCTCTTGCCATGCAGCGAGAGAGAGAGAGAGAGAAACGGAGGGAAGGTTTTTAATCAGGAGAAAGCTGTGCTACTAATGTAAAAGTGTCATAGATGTGCCTTGGCTGTGCGGCGAGCGAAATCTGGTCAAGTCCTGTGTTAAATTGAAAATGTGGCCACTGGGATTTAGAGGTGAGGGGACGGGGGACTCAGTGGTAGCAGCATCTTGGTCAATTATCACAGTCTCCTGTGTTCCACTCCTGAGACCCTCCTTTGTCTGGTCCACCTCACAACCAGGAGCGTCTAAGGAAACACAGCAAACCCAGTGTTAGCGGATGTGGGAAAATGGTTCTGAAATGTGTCATTATTTTTCCATTCAATTCATTTTCCGAGATGAGCGTCTTTCAGCGTTTCAGGGGGAGCGTTGTTCGGGATCGTCTGACGAAATTTGGTCACCACAGGTAGTAGATAAAGTATTTTAGCTCGGCTAATCTAACGTGATCTAATGGCGTAACACCAGGAACCAGCCATACCCAGAAAAATGCCCATGAAAAGGCCCAGAACCGAACAAGCTGTAACACCAGCGATGCACCCAGACTCTGATCACACAGAGAGTCTCTGCAGCAGGGACAAGCTGACACAGATGTGTTATTATTGTTATTTTTGTATTTTTACAAGGCACATCTATGACACTTATATGATAGTGAGTGAAATTTACAATAGAATTTGTTTAACCCATAGGGACCCAGCTGGTCTCTACACTGAACTTAACTCATTAATTCCCAAAGTGACATATACTGAGGAGCCTAATATGGAATATGTTTACCAATGTTACATATATGTCAAAATACAGATCTTAATCTTTTGGGAATAAAAAGTAGTATTCGGGGAAAAAAAAAGCTTCTTCTATGTGGCCCACCTTTGGTATAACTAACATTATTTTCTCATGAATAGAATAAGAAAACGATGGGTCCTTCTGGGTTACAAAATATTTAAAGTCAAAGTCAGTTTTATTTATTTCTTCAAATGTACTTGACATACAAAGGAACCAAAATTACGTCCTGTGCCTTTACATGTACAATACCATTAAAGTGCAAGTGTGCAAGATGGAACAATCCAAAACTAAGTTCTTAACAATGAATAAAGTGCAGTAGCTTAAGGCTACATTTACCTAGTGCTGCTAAAACTAAAAGCAAGACATGAGGACCACAAGCCCACATTACATTAGCAGAATTTATCCTGAAAGAACAGTTTCATACATTCAAGTGTTTGTGAAACTAAATTGTAAATAATTCAAGAACAAAATATTTTTTTGTGATTAAAACTGCAAACATTTCTTTCTGTTAGATAATCACACTGGTTATTCTTATTCAGCGAATGTGGTCAAAAACGCCGGCGAGGAAAGAGTTAAGCCGAGCGATGATCATTCTGGTCATGGACGTATTTGCTTTGGATCGCGAGCGCAGTAGTTGATTCAAAGACTTTTCTGGCTATATAACTCATGAATGAACCGCCGCCACATGTGGCTCCGTGCCTCCCCGTGCCCTCGCCTGCAGGGAGCATCGCAGAGCTTCAAGCTTACGCCACACGGCTCGCATGTCACGGCATATCCCAGCAGCCTCTCTGGCCGGAGAGAAAAGGATCACTTCCTGGCAGGTGCGTTGTGGGGAGCCACAGCCCTTTTTTTTTTTTTGCTGACTCGCCACCGGCTGAAAAAAAAAAAAAAGTAAACTAGATCAGGAAAAAATGAAAGTTACCCACCACTCTTGTGTATGTGTGCATGTGTGCAGTCTATTTTAACCACCTGAGCGCGAGCCAGGGAGACAGCGCTCGCCCCATATTTCAACCAGATGTTGAGGAGGGGAAGAAAAAGCCTCGCAAGACTCTCGCAATCAAAATAATTATCTTTATGGGTGGATGTTTACAAAGTGTTAATGTGATATTCTGCAGGCGGACTAACCCGAGTCCGCTTTTATGTGTTCAACATGATAAATGCTTCTGTCTATTAACAGGCCAACGCTTTGTATAGAGGCGATCTGGTTCCTAAATGTCCACAGCGTTTCTTTAGGAGAAAGGGAGAATATGGTCGCTTCTCTCCCTGTCTCACCTCTCCCCGTCCACGCTGTGAATCATAGCAGACGGGACAGACGGGAGCTGATGCAGCCTCTTTGATAGACAGTCAAAGAAGCAACAGCAGTGATTTGTAGCCACGGGGCAACAGTACTGCTGCAACTTGTCCTCTTGCCAAGCACTCATATCAGATGGAGGCCTATGTATGTACAAGCGGTCGAGCACATTTTCATCATAGCTCATATTTCACAAGATCAAATAGTGATTTCTAATTTGATTCCATATATCTCTTTTATTTATTACCTGATCGGGCGAGTCAAATTGAAAATTTACAGTATGTAGGCTGACATCTAATAGAATTCCCTCATTTGGCTTCAGGGGAGTTTGTTTTTTTGGAGCACATTAGCTTTGGCGCATCGTGGCTCCGCAGACGTTTCCTCACAGGAATCGATGTTTAATTTGAATAATCACACAAAAAAAAAGTGTGTTCTTTTGGTTTGCGGGGACATCAGTGTCCCAGATGAATAAAGGAGTAAATGAGGGGAAGAAAAACAGGTAATTATGCTGAACCAGTAAATGAATGACCCACTGACCCCGGTTCCTAATTGATTTTGTGGAGGCAAAACCGTTTTTATCACCCGTTTTTTGATGTGTTTTTTTGTTAACTGTCTTTCAGCTTCTGTTTTTTTTTTTTTTTAGATGTAATTAATTGCTTATATGTATGAAGAATCAAATACTAGAAAAACAAGGAGGGCGGAAATTTGTGTCTCTTCCATTTACCAGCAAGGCAATTATACTTGGCAGCTTGTACTTTGTGGAATGATGTCACATCCTGGACGTAGACCAAAGGCTTTACCTCCCACCAGAGTCGTTACGCCTTAAAACGCTATTTTGCCTCATTCACTCGTTTAAAAATCATGCATCCAGTAACATTTACATACTGTTGGTTGTTTGGGTGAAAATGGTTAGGCTTGTGGATACAGCAAATTATGCAAATGGCGGTGGAACAAGTCGGCGGCAGCTGCAGGAATCGCGTCGATCCGAGAGCGCCTGCTCCGGGGTCAGGCCGTCAACCTCGCAAACCGTTGCAAATATGTGGCGGTCAGTGAGTGTGTGCCAAGTTACAGTGCAACGATATGTCTGCGAGCGCATTGTCTGGGTGATGACATGTGCTACTTTGTATGTAAATTCTTTAGTGATTCACCTCCGAGTGAACCCACTGAGAGCGATTTCTGGTGCTGGCTTAAAGACAGAGGTGTGTTTTTATGACTAGGTGAGGCACGTCCTCTCCAAGGCCCTCAAGCACTACCCTCCCCTTTAATCACTGTATCAACCGCTCTCATAAACTCCATGAGCTGTGTATTAGTGTGCGTGTGTGTGTGTGTGTGTGTTTGTGTGCCTTTAAAAGTGTGTGTGCGCGCCTGTGTGTGGGTTTGGCTGCCATGCGAACGCGTCCGTGAGCGTGTGCCCTTCCTTGTTTCCCCCCGTTTTTAAACTTAATCAGCAAAAATAAAAGCCGTTGTACGCTAGCCCATATTAAAGAGGTGATTATTGGTAATAAATACTTTTTATACATACTTATTACAGAGGCAGTTTTCTTCTTGCGCTTAATGAGAGTAATTTGATTTGCTTGAGAGATTACAGTTTCCTAGAATTAATGCGGCAATCCCCATTCCAAGATAGAGTGAGATCTAAGATTCTTCACAGGTCGTGTGCTGCTAGATGCACCCCTCTCACATAGCAGCTAATGGAGTTGAACAGCAGTCTGTCATCCCCCCGCCCACCACCCCGCCGGCTCTATAGCCCCCATGCCCTTGGTTCCTGCAGTGCTTGTTGTTTGGGCTACTTCTGCCACCTGCATTTTACTTTGGGCTTATGTCTTTCTCACACTGGCCGCATCTGAATAGTTCTCTCTGGGGAGGAAAAAAAAAACAGAGCAGGGGTATGGTGATTTATTGTATATATATATGCGATGTTCAGCCATCATTGAAAATCCAACATCTGGACAAGTTATTCACCCAATTGCACTAATTCAAATGGTGCTGAAATCATATTAGGATTTTTTTCCCTAATATCTTATTCCCACAGTTTGCTGTTGTTTGATATTTCCATCACATGTTTACATATGCTTCTCCCAGCTTAGTGCATAACTTAATTTGAGGTTGTGATCATCTCGTCCTGCGACGTTTATTGAAGGCTGCAGCCTTCAGGTCTCGGCGCCTGGAGCTGAAGGTGGCTCAGGCAGATTGAGGGCGGCCAATTCTGTCACCACATTGCACTTCGCATGTTAATTAAGCTTGAGGTGGTTCGGAGGAAAGTGCTTACACTCAAAGGATGTTTTTTTCATGACTTGTTAGTTAGTCCATAATCACCCGAGAGGAAAAAAAAAAGGCTCAATTGAAAAGGGGGGGTTTGCAAAACAGAATTTTAATCTGTGAGTGTATTTAGCCAATATAACCATAAGACTGTTGCCTGCAGATCTTAAGCAATAGATAGATTTGACTAGATCTGGGCACTATATATAAGTATTTACCTTATTGTTATAAAATAGTATATTTATATAGATATTGCAATATTTTCATACCAGGATTTTATAAATATTGCGACAATGTTGTAGGGGTGCCTTCATAAAATATTTACATAATGAGATTTAAACAGCTCTGTAGCCACATGTGCCTTTTGACCAAAAAATATATAGAAAAAATAACTAATTCATTTTTAACATTTCCATTCATCATTTGTGTAAGTCTAAAGTGATTCTTTTATCCTATAAGCATAAGAAATGAGTAGTGTATATATATATATATATAGTTTTATATTTTGCAGGTTGTTCGTTAGCCTAGCTAGGCTAGGCTATCTGGATTCCAAATAATGAAAAGTTGGAAAGAAAACCGAGAATTTAATAGTGCATAAACAGCTTTGTTTGCTTTCATCACTAACGCTGCTGGCTTAATGGTATGCTTGATATGCTGCGAGTCATTAGCAAACAAGTAAAAAAAAAAAGTAATGAACATGCACACCGCATTTTGTTGAATTATCTTGCCAGGGATAAGAGAAAGAGAGCGATTTCTGAACGGCTGCAGAAAAGCCGAGCAGCGCAAATGTACTTATTATCAGGCTCAAATATGTTTTGCAGTTCCAGACATGTTCGCAGTTCGGGGGCTGAAAAACTCTTTTGATAGTAAAGGTTGCAAAGCCCTGTAAGGTTTACCAGCTAGAATAACGCTGATATCGCTCTGCCTTAAAGGTACGGGAAACTCAAAATCATAAATTTGTCATTAAACGGGTGTTAATGGTGTTGGCGGCCTTGCTATCAATTCGCTGCTCTTACTTCAACTTTATTACATTTATTTCCTGGTTGAAATGCTTAATGCTTAACAGCTGTCAATATTAAAAGAATGCTGCTCTGGCTTTGCCATTGGTCCGTGATTTAGCTCAGAATGCAGCTAATTCTAATGGGTTGGCATGTTTCAGCTACATGTGAGTTCTAAATGAATTATGAATTGTCTGCAGCTTTTGCTGGATGTGTACCATTGAACTGTTTTGTCTTCTAGCGACACTGCAGGAGCCTCATCCTGCTGTGAATATGTTTTTTTTTCTGAATTAGTGCACCTCATGTAAAGCATGTGTCATTATTCAGGTGTTTTTATGCAGCATTACCAGTCAGCACAAAGTAAACAGCGTTTTCAGGTTTTTTAAGCTTCTTGCATTCGTGCAAACTGTTTGCCAGGTGGTTTGTTGTGTTGCATCTTCTTGATTACATTTGCATACAGTAAAAAAAGGCATTCTGGCAGTTAGAAAAGCAGCGACTTGATGTGTATTGTAACTTTTGATGCTTTCCACAGCACATCACCTTTTTTTTATCTATTTAAAAAAAATGGTGGCCCCAAAAAAGAGATTTTTAGCTGTAAATGTGAAAAGACAGTGAGCGTCTTTGTTGGATCCAGAACTGACAGTCCCTTGGTTCTTTTACGCTCTGAACTTCATTGTACTTTATCATTCCAGAATAATATTTAAGAACAAACTGGTTTTGAACCAGCAGAAAGTTAGGCCTGCCATGTGTCCCATCATCTGCCTGTGAGACTGTAATACATTACAGTCCAGTGTGATGGGTGATGTGTCTAGACCCTGCTGGAGATTACTCCTCTTTATGGCCGGAGCAATCTGATTTTTTTTTTCCTCCTCCTTTTCTCTTCCCTTCCTTTATTCCTGGCGGCATAGGATCATATTACCCATCTTGGAATGACTTCAACAGAGACACTGCTATTCCCAGGGAGCTGTCTCTCCCCGCTGCAACTCAATCCATAACCAATTGGACTGGCCTGTGATTTATAGAAAATCCTCTCCTTCGGAGGAACTCTCGCGGCACACACACACACACACACACACACACACTGGGAATTCTCCCTCAGCAGCTCGTGATGTGTAAGGTCTCAGGTCAGGACAGTTGAACGCGGTGAGCATTGATGTACTGTTGAAAAGCACAGAAAGCCTTTATAATACTGACAAAAAAAACATTTCTGTATGGTTGTTTTTTCAATGCAGGATAAAAAAGGAAAAAGAGAATTTTTATTTATGTTTTTATTTATGTTCTTAATGTAATCATCTGGATGTTTGCTGCAGGCAGTGCCGTGCTTGTTGACTTCTAGACTGATCGTGAGTCACGTTTGCATCTAAAACCCGCCCCGCGGCGTGCAGGCCGAAGAGTGGTCAGCTGACGACGCCGAGACCCCCCGGGGGCACCGTGACGCTCGGCGAGCACAGCGACGGGCCGATCCGGCTTTCTCGCCTCGAGAACCATCCTATAGCTGCGTGTGCGGACTGCGTTCATCTATATTCACCACAACTAAATTGGAAGATTTAGAGGTTTTACCGGTCGTATCCCGGAAGTCTTGGGTGTATCAATAATGTTGAGTCCTCCGTCCATGAGACCAGCGCGGATAGATCTTCCCATTCTAAACAATATCATTCATGCATGATAAAATCGGCTCACAGTATTCTCGGTCTCACGCTGGGTTTCTGGAAGCGCCCTTTTTCCCAAGCACAACACTCCCCGCTCCAAAGTGATGCAACGCTTCCAACAAAGATGCAATCGGCGGGAGCACGTGTTTTCTAACAGTCCGTCTAAGTACCCGGCACAGTTGGCATGCCTCCGCTCTCTTCCTCCCACTTTATCAACTTGACGGATATTATCGCTGTATTCATTGGTGGGCATCCTCAGGCATCAAACAGCTCAGAAACAGAGAGCTGAGGTCAGGGGGAGAGGGGAGGCTGAGATCCACCCGCTGCATTGTTCCCAGATCATTTGTGCTTTCGCTTCTCCTTTTTTATCTTTTCTTTTAAATACTAAAAACTCTCTTTTAGCTCTCAGTTTAAACTCCTATCTCTCTCATACTGCTTTTTTTTCTCTCTCTCTCCATCTGCCTACCGTCTAAATGACACCTAAACATTGACTGCTCATCTGACTGATTTGCCTGCGTGTGACCTCGCTCTTTTAGTGGAGTCATTCACAGGCAATGCGAGAGTAGAATGCCTGGCTCTTGGCGGGTAGACATAAGAGAGACAGTGACACGCGGCTGTGCGCTGATAGACTTTCCACTGGAGTGGATTAAATCAGCATCAGGCTAGTGGAGCTGATTACCCCAATATGAAAATGCAGTATCTTAATGGTACATATTTTCATGAGGCAGGCCAGTTGCCTTTCATTTTGCGGCTAATATGTCTATTCTTATGAGTCATTTACTTCTTTAATTACCTTTAGCAGCAGATGCACAATGGTGTATTAATGTGAATGATTTTTACTGCCACTTTATCATACTGAGCCTGTGAAGTTGAAAGGCGTAATTGAGGTGGAAGAGCGACTCATGAGAGAAACAATATTTAGTTGACAGCTCCTCTTGTACTCCGGGAGGGTGTTTATGAGTTTACACCACACTAAAGCTGTAATAAACACAGTATTCCTTTTATAATGTCGGGGGAACGGAAATGCTTTCAGTGAGATCTGCTCACTTATTGAATCATCCCAGGAAGTTGTTTGGCATAATCAGACAACGGCGTGCTTGTGTGTGTGTGTGTGTGTGTGTGTGTGTGTGTGTGTGTGTGTGTGTGTGTGTGTGTGTGTGTGTGTGTGTGTGTGTGTGTGTGTGTGTGTGTGTGTGTGTGTGTGTGTGTGTGTGTGTGTGTGTGTGCGTGTGTGTGTGTGTGTGTGCGTGTGCTCCCTTGCATGTTGTTGCATGTGTCCCTTTCAAGTGTCTCGACGTTGTGTGTGTTTTGCATGCATTTCTGTGGGCAAATGAAATAACTGTTTGCAGCAAGCAGAACCTTATTTGCTATTCTCTCTCTCTCTCCCTTTGCTGCATGTGCAACTCTGACAATCCATGTCATTTGCATGTGTGTGTGTGCTTGTGGTGCGACTGTGTGTTTTGTCTGCAGCTTGTGTACTTTCCTTCGTGTGATTTTCTGATGCGGACCACTCTGAATGGAGGCCTTCTTTAGCCATCTGTTGTTAAGCTGCTGGCTAAGCAAGGCTGGGGAATCCAAACAAACGCCGAGCACACAGCAAACGGAAGCTGTCAGGCCTGCATAGCTGAGCTGACCTCGTCGGGCTGGGGAGGGCGGGCGGAGGGGGGGTGACCCCTCTGTACCAGGCTCTGAGCGCCCCAGCCGCCTTGTTGGGGCACTGTTTACCCTCCCCTCAGCACCTCCTGCAACCTCCTCCTCCTCCTCCCCTCCCGCTACATTCTCCCCTCCTTTTTTCCCTCTCCTTCCATCTCCCTTTCACTCTTGTACCTCTCTTTTCTCTCTTGCTCTCTTCTATTTCACACTTATTCTCTCCCTCCATCTGTCTGCCCCCCCCCCCCCTCCTGCTCCTCCCCCCCCTCCGTCTTTTCACTCCACTCCCTCCATCATCAGTCCTGCTTCGCAGCCCCCTCTCTTCTATCTCCACTCACAGTTAATAACTTTGCTTTCGTCTTGTTTTTCTTACAGTCATTTTTTCTCCAAAACACATTTGTCAGGGCACTACATTACCTGTTATGGGGAGAGAAGGGGGGGGATCTCGGGAGGGGGGGGAGAGGTTTGTTGGACAAACAAAATGTTTTTTTTATTGAAGTCAGATTTTGTCTTATGTAAGTGCACGCCGTGCCTTATTGTTTAAACGTGGATGTTTGAAATGTTTAGTGTTGTCATAAATATTAATAGATTAGTTGAAAAGTGCAGCGAAGGAAGGGAATCTAATGGTTTGAAGTGGGTATAAAACGTTGATTTATTTATGTATTCTACATGAATTAGTTTGGAAATCTAAACACAGACTGGAGAGAGTTGTTGCGAGGACCCTGTAATGCGCAAGGTTTGAGCATCCAGGCCTGTTTTCCATGTGGAGTGGCTTTTTGGAAATGGCATTAATTATATACTTAGTGGGAAAGCAGACTTTCCCTGCTTTGCATTGCAGATAAACGTCTGTATTAGTGAGGGGGGAAAAAGAAAGGGAAAAAAAAATGCAATTAATATAAATAGCCATGATCCTCACTGCTTATCCGCTTACATGTTTAAAGATCGCCCCCAACTAAAAAAAAAATAATATGCATCTCAATTAAAATGACAAGTATTCCCTGTGAATTCCATTACTATGTGTTTGCATAGTCAACACCTCTCTAACACTTGGTATCACTCATGCTGCCCATGCTTTTTGGGGTTGTACCGCCATCGGCTACATTAGCCACGTTACTTCTGAAATTAATGGCTGACTTTGGCTTCTTTGGTTTTCCCAGTGTCTGACATGCTAGCATCTCACGCGAGCGAGCGAGCCGGCTCAAGAAGGCCGTAATAGGTGAGCGCAGAGGAGCAGAGGGCAGTGATAAATGTCAAGTGAGCTGAGTCGCGCGATCAGTCAGAAAGTCAAGCAGATAACCTTGACATTTAGACCAGTAGTTTTGAAGCCCCGCAGAGGCCGCGCAGCGAAGCCAGAGGGCCCGGCGTCTTCTGAGCAGGACTACATTAACAGCTAACCTATTACTCGTGTTGTTGCTGGCTGTCTCTGAGCCACACTCTCCTGCCTAATAAAGGCTGGAGAAACGTGGCCATTGAGTAAATACTTTGAAGGAGTGCACACGCGCACACACACACACACACACACACACACAAGTAGGGAAGCGCACAAACAGATGCACATCTTGTTCCTTCTCCTTTTTCCCCTCGGTGGCCGCAGGGATCTGGTTACACCTGCTCGCACATCTTCTAGCAATTAGGAGCAATCTGCTTGAAACCATTTCACGTTCAAGGTCTTCCCCAGCTGTGGCGAGGGGGAGCTGGACGTTTATAGCGCCACAGAGGTCTCTCTGTTGATGGGCCTGAACAAACAACGCCGGGCCCGTCTTTTCTCAGCGACCGACTCCCGACGGGAACACCCTGGATGACCCCCCCCCCGAACGATTTCCTGTCCACGGTTGGTCACATCGCCTCCATTCCCCATTCCTTTTCTGCCATTTAGAGAAGGGGACGTGAGCTTTGGCTGGGCAATATCTCAATAGTATATTAATATCGTGATATGAGCATAGATTTCATACATAGAGTGTGACCAACTGGTGTTTATAGGAGCAGCCGAAGCTAGCGGGTTAGTGAGTGGGCGATGATGTGATGAAAAAATGTAAAAATGTGTCACTTATGTTCCACTCGGGGGCAGGTGAGTCACATGTGAAAAACTGGTGAGTTTTTGCATCCGCCCAAAACCCAAATGTTTGTATATAATTTACAAAACGTATAAACCTGAAGCTAGAATACACCAAAAGAACTTAAGCAAAAACAATATTCGTTGACATTGTAGAATTTACAAAATATCATAAACATTATATAGGCTTTACAGAAAGTTGATATGCATTTATATTATTTTATGGTTCTATTCTTTACAGATTTATTGATCATTATTTATTAGAGGTGGAGCCGTATAGAAAATAATATAAGGTATGAAATAATATGTTAGTCTTTTATTTTGAAAAAATTTAAACACCCACAATAGCTCAATGGCCAGAACTTAGTGGAACAGTTGAGTAACTGATTGATGGTCTTATTGTATGGAAAGAAGTTGAAACTATATCCATCTGCAGCAGCCAATAGTAACATGCTGCTTACACACTTTATGCTGCTTTACTATTAATGAGCTAATGATGTCATATATAATAATTTATCCATCAGAAGGACCACATCACTACTCCTGCTTTCCATTTTATATTTACATATATAATTCCTCTCTCATGTTTTTATCATTGGTCTAAAAAAGCTTCATTCAAAGACGGAGAGAGAGAAGCTGACCATCACAGAGAGGGAGGAGATGCTGTATTGTGGCTCTATGAGATAACAGAGCATATTTCAACATATTTTAACTATTTAGTTTTGCACCCGGTCACTGTTATGGGTGTCATTTGTAATTCTGATGGCAGTGCCACTACAGGGCAACCTAACATAGCATAACGTCCATACGAATGCTACAGCAAAGTGGTGCGCTCCTGAAATGTTCTGGGTGGAATTTGCGCTATAAAATTATTGGTCCTTACATCAGTGTAAGTGGATTATTAAACTATTTTACCCAAACCTTTACACCCCTATATACCACTATTCATCCCTACAATATTGCGGTAATATCGATATTGATGTATTTGGTTAAAAAATATTGTGATGTTTTTTCAGTCACACTTAAGTGATTCTCTCTGATCCCTCATTTGGATTTGAGGCGCTGGTATTGTTTGTGATTATTACGGTGGGTCAGCAAAGTTGCACAAAGTAAAAAAGGGGGGGCATATCTGGAAATATGTCTGTGTTTTGTCATAGTGGGAAACGGTACAATGAGGGATTCAGCGGAGAGCCGACTTGACTGTGTGGCAATGCTCTGAGCAGGGATTTGTAAGACACCCAGAGCTGGCTTTAGCAGCAGGAAACCCCAAAGCCTGTAAATAATCCACATGTGCAGGCTGCACATAAAGACATCCAGTACTTAGCAGTTCCCTTATCACAGCTTGATAGCCCAGGGACATAAGAGACGCTCCTGCCTCTATTCACTAATATGGTGTGAAAGTAGATGCAGATAAAGCGCCTGTTGTTTATTGAGGAAGTTGCGTTAACATGGGGACGAGGGTGTGAACTTTGAACACATTTGAAATGGGGGAAAAATAAAAGCGGATTGCAAATGACAAGGATATCGTATATCACAGTCTTTGTTGCTGATACAGCCTTGTCATGTGCTGGAGGGTGTTTTCTAATCAAAAGCACCTGGAGGGTTCACTCCCGCTATGGTGTGTGTGTGTGTGTGTGTGTGTGTGTGTGTGTGTGTGTGTGTGTGTGTGTGTGTGTGTGTGTGTGTGTGTGTGTGTGTGTGTGTGTGTGTGTGTGTGTGTGTGTGAGAAGATGTGTACATGTAGCCCACAGACACGTGTGAGCGTATGCATGCTGTGTGGATCTCTCTATGCATCTATGTTCTTATTCCAGTTCACTCCATTACAGGGCTGCTCTAGTCCTGATGTCGGATCACAGATGGTGATGTTGTCTACACAAATTGAATTTGCGGATGAACACATGCAATAAAACAAAGCTGGCTTTTGCCACGCTTGTTTTAAGGCAATTTTAGTCCATGCAGTAATAAAAGTTAAATCATAAGTCTGCATAGATCACTTTGTCACATTACCTGGCTTGAATATTTTCCTTTTTTTTCCATAAATGCTCAGTTTACCTTGATCTGACACTTCATTTGGACAATACCAGTTCCCAGACAAGCTACTTTAATCCTCATTTCTCTGTGCTTCAGATGCCTTGCACCTGTCATCAGTTTCCAGTTTATCACATTTGGCTGGAGCAGCTTTTAGCCTCGCATGTCTATCAGGCGTCCAGTACCTTTGAATGGAAGATCAAAGCCAGATAAATTCCAGCGGAGGAGGAGGGCCGAGCTCTGAAATAGAGGGTGCTGTGTAAACATCGCAGTGACAGTTCACAATAGGTTATTTTAGCCCAGCATTAGGCCTCTCGAAGGCATGCCAGCTCCCCTGGCCTTTTTTTTAAAACACAAACATGACGGCAACATTCCTAAGCGTGGAGAGAGGGGGGGGGGGCTCACAACACAGGTCGCATTTCTCACGGCGTCTGCTCATCGCTCTCCCAAAAGTCACAGTGTACAGTTATTAAGCCAGGCATGCGCTGTCAGGCAGCAATGTGATCTGAGTTAATTTACCAATGTCAAGACGATCATCTACTATGTTATTAAGTGCATGATCCCATAATTATTGCCCGTACTTAAATTGGAAGAATAATTTTACGAGGCTGTTGATGTGAAAAGCAGGAGGTTGTGTTAATTCTGCTACTTTCATGCAATGTTGCAAAAATTCCATATTGTTCCATTCGTCATGTATCTTCTGCTTTAAATTTCCTATATTTGTATAACAATATCCTCTTTTTGCTTGGTAGCTGATCATCGAGCAGGCTGCAGCCTGCTTTTATTTTTATTTTCTTAAGAAGTTGACAGTAAGGGAAGACTTCCCAGAAATGTATCTTTTCATCCATTACTGTCTGAACTTCCTATCATATCCTGTTGACTCAACTCTCTTTGTTCCAACACCCTCGGTTGTAAACCCAGACACACACACACATAGACACACACACATACCACACACACATTCACTGCATGTGTCATCACTTACAAGGGGAAAAGAAAACAGCGAACTTTGTTTACTCTTCAGTGTGCCCGTAATACCACGCCTTGGGCGTTGTGAACAATTTTGCAACAGCTCTTCTTTCCCTTTCCTCATGAATTATGTTTCAGTCATTGAGATAAGTCGAAAGATAATGCCGCTATAGTAGCTGCCGCCAAACATGTAAGAATGTCATCGATCATTTGAGTTAGACAACCAGAACTCTTAATAGAAAGTGATAGCACTACTCTAGACAGGATATAATAAAATATGATTTCAAAAACTCAAAAGTAGTTCAAAATATGGCATAATTAGGCACTATTGGCTACTATTAGGTAATATGATATAGTAAGCATTCTTTTCACATGGTATGTCAGTAACATATTTTCCCACTATATTGGTCTTTTTTTAAATCATTTAATCAATGAAATCTTCATAATGTGATGGAAAAATATCATCACGGCCACAGTCACAATGTCATGGATGTGCTAGTGTTTTAACCCACAAAACTGTCTAAGTTCATCCTGTTTCCAAGAGTAAAAACCTTCTAGAGAAACGGACCTGAATGCCTCAGATGTAAAATGTAAATATTGCTATTGTGTGTGGGAGTGGATCTTGCTCATATAGTTCTTGGTTTCAATTTATACACTTTCTTTATGAGTACACTTGCGTGCAAAGGGGGCTTCCCTTCCACAAATTTCAAAGCACGGCACAATTAGGCATGCAGAATGAGATATGTTGCTGTGGCATCATTTTTCTTCAGATGAGAGGGCTCGGAGGAAGACAGCGACGGACAGTGAGGGAGGAGAATTTATGTGCTTTAAAGCTAAGCATGGTGAAATGCCAGGAGTGTGGCCTCTTTGTAGACTGCGGTCATATTTATGCCTCATGATGTCATCCCGACAGCCGTGTGTTTGGGAGGGTCAACACATACACCCACACACGGACCGCCGTACAGCTGTTCGCTGCTGCAACCCCTCTAACCGTCTCGCCCCTTCCCGTCTCAAAAAGCATTGACTGAATTTACCGGCACAGAGATCAGCTCTGCGGAGTTATCTCGATCTCTTCATCCTTCCACGGAGCTTTCTGTTTGCCTTTTCCCTATTGATATCTGACTTTCACACAGCATTTCACAGGTTTCACCCACTTGTTCACACAACGCTCAAACTTTTTCCTCTTTTGTGCTGTCTCTCTCTCTCTCTCTCTCCCTCTCACACACACGCACACGATTTTCTTGTTAAAACATATTAGTATTTAATTTGACACTTTCTCAACTTCTAAAATAATGGACTGCGGAACGTATGGATCGCCTGTCTAGGAGATGAGCTTGGATGTGCCTCCGACTGTTTATTTAATTGTGGGAGCAATCGTCAGAGGAACATGGAAAGAATGAGGCCAGTTATTTACCCAGATGGTTTACTGGTGGAGGTGTGAGGCTGGCCAGCTCACTGTGGGAACACAACGCTTGCTTTTCTTGGTATCACTGACCGTTTTCAAGACCACTGTGTTTTTTTCCCCGGCTCTCTCCAGCTTTGTTTGCTCTGGATGGCATGTTTGATTATTTATCGTAAGGGAAAAGGGAGTAGCTGGAGCAATAAACATGTGACTGCACTGTATTTTGTTTTCCACTGAGAAGGCCGTGTCCTTTAACAGATATTTGAAGCAGCCATAAAGCCCTTTATTTGCTTTCTGGAGGGGAGCTTGGCAGAGCTAAAGGAGGATCAAAAGCACTGATAAGTGTCTTTGACAATTTGTGTTTGCTGTAAGTGCAACTTATCAACACATAAATGTTTCTTCTGGACGGATGCAGTTGATTGTTTTGGTCTTCTTTCCGTCTGAATTTGTTTTGTCATCCGATCATTTTCTTTCATTTGCGTTTCGGGAGAAATTGTTTATGGCAGAGCCTTAGCTTCATGACACTGAATGAAAGAGTATGTAATGTTTATTTGTTATCTATCAGAAGGCCAAGGGAAGATTGTTGTAAGGGGATACATCTGCTCTAATAGGCATAAAAGTGTTCTCCAGGGACATCAGCATATCTGCTTGTAGCATTTCCATTCAGCTTTTTTTTTTTTTCTAAAGAACTTTTTTTACTTATTTCTCTCTTTCAGGCTCTCCAAGTGGCGCGGCAGTTAATCCTCCAGCAGCAGCAGCAGCAGCCGCAACAGCAACAATCACAGACACAGCAACTGCAGCCTCAACAAAACACTGGCCGCAAATCCCCTAAAGCCAACAACAAGCACCAAAGCCTACAGGTACCGTCTCTTATTTAATAACTTGTGATTATCAGATGGCTTGGTTATTTGACTTTGTGGTTGCAAAAAAAAAAAAAAAAAAAAAAATGAAGTGAAGTGAACTTATGCAACTGTCTCTAGAACACAGTGTGCGAGAAAAAGCACAGCACTGGGCTAAGTTCACAAACAGGAAATTAAAATTGGCAGTGCAACATTTGCAGTTATGTATGCTCACGCATTATGTGTGATTTACACATACACACACACACACACACGTGCGCACACACACACACACACACACACACATTCTACTGTGTGTCACCGAAATCGACATCGAACAGCAGTGTGTAGAAATGAGGGCTGTTGTGAAATATATAGGCCAGACTGTTAGAAAAGGCCAGTTTAGATCACATGAGTTCATCCAGTAATGTCAGCATCATTCCGATGTAATAACACACATCAGCATGTGTGTGTGAAGGGTCCAGAGGTGATTCTAGGATCAGAGCTGTAGGGCTGAATGTGACAGGCTTAGCTTACGTTGCAAAGATAAATCTGCTAAATCACATTCATGCTTTTTACATGTATGTTATTTTAATGAATTAGTACTAAGTAGGATGTGTTTCACACCATGTTTTTTTATAAAAACAGAAAATGGAGTTTGTTGTTTGCAAAAGCATTCAACCCCTTTCACTGTGGCAAATCTCAGCTGGCCCAAGGGAGATTCTAGCACCATCCCAACCCTGAAACTACCAACAGTTTATATTCTAGTTCATTCTGGCGAATGGCAGCTTCAAGATCCAATCATTCACCAATTTTATTTACCAATCTCAACTTACTTGTGTTTTTCTGCACCATGAAATGATTGCCTTAAAAAAATGTTAATTCACTACCTCGCGCAGTTGAAAGTAGGGGATGGAGGGACATTTAAGCTTCAGAAAACATTAGATGACAAAAAATTATTCTAGAAAATAATACTAATTATTATTTATTTTAGGAGGTGTTGTGATGAAATGTAGGTTTGCTTGAGCATCCCCACAAAGAGTCTGTAATCTACCAATAGCTGTTGCCTTTCCTAATTGATTGCATTGAGTTTAGGGAGTGTGGTGGCTGGGTTAAAAAAAAAAGCAGGAGAACGTGTGGAGAAGAGAGTGAGGAAATGGAGAAGTGAGAGAGAAATACGGTGCTGCCCCCACAGAGCTCCGTGCTTTCCCCTGCTTTCCCTCCACCGTTCCACTGTCCACACGCATGCACATACAGCAGCAATGGAAGAGGAGGCGAGTCCCTGCCACCAGCAGCAGGAGGCGCTGTAGAGCAGCCCAGGAGAGGGGTGGGTGGTCCAGGTGGAGGGAAGAGAGAGGGGTTGACAGAGGTAGGACACTTCTTTCGGAGTGCCTTTGTAATGCAAAGAAAAAAAAACTGCAGGGGGAAAAACATCTTTTTTTTATTGTTCATCTAGTTTTCCTTTTAATATGAGCAGTGCTGCGTATCTGATGCAATATTTACGTTAATTTCAGATCAGCTGCCTCAGAGATGTATATCTTTGTTTGAACAAGGAGCGGTTGTTTGTGTCAGTGTGAAATTGCAAACGACTTCAGGGCATATTTGGTAATTAATACGGAGGCCCTGCTCTCTATGTGTGTGTATATATAATATTTAATACCCTTACTATCCCATTGGGGGCCCTTTTTAATGAGGTATTGTAGCAGCTAGGTCTAATGTCAGGTTGTGAAAAAGCCTCTTTGTTGTGCAGATGTCTTCGGAATAGCTCCAGAGGATGAAATATGACTGTGATGACCTTTCAGTTGTGTGCATATTTGTCAGGATTCAAGTAAGTTGAAAGGATCAAACTAAACAGTTTCCCCGGCCTGGCAGGGAATTGTGCTGCAGAGGTCAACAGAGGGGACCATAACGGCAGATTCCAGCGTACAGCCAGTTGTTGGTACATAGTGAAGTACTAGACCATCTCCTGCAGACAAAGACAAAATTAAAATTCTAATTTATTAATGTATACAGAGAGCTTGGCCAAGCTGTCACTCAGCTATTGAAAAGAGAGTCGGGCCCTTTCCCCCCCTCCTTTCTCTCCCCTCTGCTGCCCGGTTCTTGTGAAGAGAGTGCAGGCTCGCTGTAGTATCCAACTAACGCTGCAAATTGCCTGCTCTCTAATGTTGTATGTTACGTTTTTGCCGGGTTGAAACTGCCATTATGAAAAAGCCACAGGTCCAGGCAAGTGTTTATTTATCTGAGTTACATATTCTGCTAATTAAATACACACCCACGTACATGTGCACACACACAGTTTTTAAAGGCAAGTGTTCATACATAAACATCAGTGTGAATATGTATTACCTTTGTTTTTTTTGTTGTTTTTTTCCCCTCCACTCGTGGTTTTCTGGTGGTGAGCATCGTCTTGTTTTCTCGCTTTTTTCCTCGCTTTTTTCCTCGCGCCGTCTTGCTCACAAACAGTTTTTTTTTTCTCTTTTTTTTTGTGAAACACCAGACAGTAACGGTTTGACTCTCATCTTCACTTCCTCTTTTAAGAACAAACCCGTGCTTAGAGGAGCCCCCTTCACACAGAACATTCGCTATCTCCATCACACAGCCTGGATAATGATTCTCTGTTGAGCTGGACTGGGTCATCAAAAGACATGATCCAACAATTATGAGGCTGTGTAGTAAGCTGACACCCCATAAAAGCACCTGATCTGCGGACGCGGCTCCATTCATCTCAGCGGTCTTCCCATTAGGCACAAGGAGATGTGCAGAGAGACTTTTTACTCATTTGGAGATGTGACTCACTTTCCAATTCATTCTCATTCAAGTCAAAAATAATGAAGCACGGTATATATATGGAACATCTGAAAAAAAAATGACCTGCTTAGAGTGGTGAAGGGAAAAAAACATGAGTCAAACAAGCCTCAGAATCCTTGATCAGCGTTAAATGGCTCTTTGGTTTTATATCTCCAACAGGGGTGCTGCCCACACCCCCCCTCACCCCTGCGCCGCCCACCCCTGCCTCTGGATAAAAAATGCCTCCTCTGTATACTCACCAGCCTAGAGGCGCTTTAATCAGACTAGATATACAAACAGCTGCTACGCGGGCTGGAAAAGCAGCTAAACATACTTGACTGGTCAAAAAGCCAGTAAATTACATTGACAGAATGACACGTGTAATTAAAAGAATCCATGCCGCTTTTACCTTTAGCGCTTCACACCTACAGTGGCACGACGACGAGAGACGGCAACTCCCACCCTGCTAATTACCATTATCAGTGAAATGGTAGGGTTTGACTCATTAGTTCCATGTGCATTTAATTAGAGGCATGCTGAAATTGGATTTAACTTATTACTTTTTCATGGATCACTTTCTTGTCATCACTTCAAATTGGATTGCAGCCCCAGGTAACTAATTATGCCAGCCGCAGGATCACGAGTGGAGAAATAGGTAATTAGGAACAACACTGTCGGACCCTCGCTGATAGTCCACCGGCGCCGTGGCGGGGGGAGGGGGGAAATGAGACGCGTTCCGTGGCGTTGTTCACGGGGCCCGGCTGGTTAACTACACCTCGTTGCAAAGGGATCCCAGGCAGGCATCAGCCTCCTACAGGGGATTATGCGGCATTCAGCTGGGCCGAAGATGTTGTGTCAACATGGTGTCTGCGCTATCAGCGCAAAGCCCAGATTACGCCGGTTTCCGATCGCGGGATCGCGCCTGAGATGGGCGGGAGCGTGCGGTAATATATGTGAACGGTCAGACGAGGGAAGCAGGTGGATAATGTCGGAATTAAAGTTACATTATGCTTAACAAATGTAGCTGGAGGCAGTTTTGACTCGCGTTCAATTGAGAGAAGGGAAAGAGGGGAAAGATAACGTCACCTCACAAGCTGTTGAGCCTTCGTGTTTCATCGCGAAGCGGAGAGCTCATTTATAAGGTGTTTAAAAGCTTAACGAGCATCTCCGTCCTTTTGGATTCTTTCTGTATTTATATTTATTGTAATTATGTGCCCTTTTGTTTCTAAATGAGAAACACTCTTCACTCATAAACGTTGCTTTGAACATTTTGATGATGTCAAAGGTGCATCACTTGTTATTCTTCAGATACAGAGAAACTGCTGATAATATGTTTCAGACCATGCCAGCGGACAATTTCCTTATCTACACTATTACCAGTTGAAGCCTCAATTTACACTTTTTTTTTTTCCCTTTTTGCTTTTTTTTTCCATTTTCTTTTTCTCTTTCACTCTCTGCGTCTCTCTGTGTTTTCACACCGTACTGTAGAGCCTCGCAGAGGGCATCTCCAGGTCAAAAGATAATGTCTTTTCAGTTTACAGGATGAAAGCCTTTTAAGTTGCAGAGCGCCCCTCCGCTGCCCCTCCTCCTCCCAGCGTTCACTGTTCACATCCTTCATTTGTGGTCTGTCGGGGTGCGGGGGGGGGGGGGGGGGGGAGCGTGATGTGACACAATCCAGGGGCCAAGCCTCTGTCTGACAGGACAGGGCGAAGCCGCCGGCTCTCTCTCTCTCTCTCTCTCCCTCCCTCTCTCCCTCTCCTACTGTTTTTGCAGTAGGCCCATGGCATTGTCCTGACACATGTATACCACAGCGCACCAATCTGTAAGTCATTAGAGCACTAGGCCAAAGCCTGTCAGCTGGAGCCCAGCCAGCGCTGCGGGGTGATCTGAGGCAGCATTTTGAGGTGTTCCTGCAGCCCGGTCGGGCCAGCAGGGGCACGGCGGCGGCGGCGGCGGCCCATCGGCGAGGTGGCAGCGAGCACGGGACTGGATTAATTTTCTAGGTTAGTCGCTGTGAGATCGTCTTTACACTCCGTCTTTGTCTGAAGCATGTTTTTGGTGAAGGGGAGAGAAAAAATGCTGTCACGAAGAAAGAAGAGGAAGAAGTAGAGAGAGAGAGAGAGAGAGGGAAAGTGGTGGCACTCTCCCAAAACACTCAACCAAATCAAAGCATTGCCACTTTCTAATTGATTCGCTTAACGACGGCTTCAAGCTTGCCAAGATTAACCAGTCTATTAAAGTTCAAATCTGCAGGTTGTCTTCATATAGAGCAGGAGATAATTCAACATGCTCACCGTCATAAGTGTCCAGGGTTTGTACCTCCTTCTAGACCGCTGTGGCCGATCCATCTTCCAGACAGATTTATTTTTCCATATAAACTCGTGTTGACATTGTTTAGCTGTCTTTGCTTCTTTACCCCCAGGATGTGCTGTCGCCATCAATATTTTAGGCAAAGAGCTGCCCCGTCAGTCCGTTAAGTGGCTCCAACAGCGTAAGCCCGTAATTCATCAGTCGCGTGCACGATTCTCAGAAGGAGTTCATCTCTTTGTTTTTATTAAAAAAAAAAAAAAAAGTCTCAAGGTGATGCCGTAATGAAATCTAATTTTGACGCTCGCGTTGCTTTGAGGTGATCGAGTCTGTCAGGAATGATCAACACGACAGCGAGGCCGGTGCTCGCCTGGAACCCCGGGATCAGGCCGTCTCTTTTGCTGCTTGTTTTCCTTGTCATATTGTAAAAATGTATTATGTGTACTGTATAGATTAGAACCAGGTTTGGGATAATCCTGTCAGAATGAAGTCATCTGTCCCAGTTCCACATAGCCCAGTGAGTACTGGGGGGGGCTGCTGTGTTGGGAGCTCTCTCTCTCTCTCAGCCAAGACCATGACTGTCGAATTGACTCCAGTCACAGAGCTGGGAGCCACTCTACCATTTTCAGGACCCTCTTTTTCATGAGGCCTGATGTTTCCCTTCAAGCAGTGAACCCTTCCACCCCACTCAGTCTTCCACCCACACACACACACATGCACGCACGCACACCCCTCTAAAAATTTGTTTTCATCTCTGTGTCATCCTCTGGCGCTATAACGTGATGTCAAGCGTGTGTTGTTTGGAGTGATTCACATGCCCTTTTCAGATGTACCAACCATAGAATTAATAAACACTAACAGCTATGAAAAGGTGCAGTCAAGTCGGCGGCGACTCACAATGCAGTTTCCTCTGGGTGTTGTCGCACGCTTTCTGACAGCTTGGCAATCCCTCCGATTCCATTTTCACTTTTTGTTAGGAGGAGAGGGGAGAAAAAAGTGTCTCGCTCAGACAGCACGAGCGAGATCCAGAGACAGGAGGGCCTTCAGCAACATGAGGACATAATTTGGAGTTGTATTATATATTTGTATTGGACATTGTACAGTAAACCATCACGGTGCACGGCCGAGTCATCCACGTAGCTACACCCAGTCTGCAGAAAGCATGGAGTCACACTTCCAGGTTTGCTGTTGCATTTTTGTACGAGAGCAACTCGCATGAAGAAAGAGGAAGACGAGCGCTTATCTTCATCTTTTACCTCCAGGAATGCTGCCGAGGACTTTTATTGGTTGGTGTTGGAAACGGAACGGGCTAACAAATACTGTTTATTAACATCATGGAAAAGGTTAGCTAACCAGTTAATCATAGTGATTAGTGGTGCTGTAGGCTCACTGTGCGTCCCACATTGAGGTTCTTCCTTAAACAGCGATGACGAGAGCCACCCACAGTCAAACTTGTTACCAGAATCAGTGTAATGATGATACAAGGCAATAAATGAAAACTCTCTGGTGAAAATATATTGTTTTTGGTGCAGTTAGTCAACTATTGAGTAAAATTATCCTTAATAATATCATTCCAAATAAAGATCATTTTGTTTATTTCCAGGTTTTTCCTTGATTTTTGTTAATTTAATCTTGTTTAAAGAAAATCTTAATCTTGGTACTTATTGTGCCAAATACAATATGTTTTCAGTTGTTAGGATTTATTATTTTTGCAGAGAGGTACACACATTATATTCCTGATTACATATACAAGCCACTGAATTACAGTATGATATAATCAAAATGATTTGTAAAAATGCTATTTGTGTCTGCACCTGAACAGTCAGGTTATTTTTACCTCCACAGAATCATAGGTTATTGCTTGCTAAAACAGTCCTGCGTATTAAAATAGCGTTTTCTTATTGCAATCAAAGATGAATCAATCACCAAACCAGACAAAGGGGAAAAAAAATCCCCCACCTTCTCAAATCGTTGCTCAAACCTAAAGGTTTTCTTGTTTTGACGAAGTGAAAAACCACAGTAGACAGTGCACAAGCTCCACTACACTGGCTGGTTTATCACCTCAGGAAATATTTTTCAAATATAGACTTTGCATGTGCTGACTACACAATATGTTACCGAACGCAGAAATTAAAAGTAAATAACCAAACCCATATACAATAGACCGGGTGATACACAATGACGCAGGCGTGAATTACTGTAACTCTGCCGTGCTCTGACTTATTCCAAGTATCAGAGGGAGTAGCTCGTAAGTGTAACAGTGGAAATGCACCTTATTTCAACTCTTTAGAACGCGGCACCAACAATAAATTATAGAAAATTGTTTTAACATAGTGAGACTTTTTTTTTAATTGGAAAGAATGGTATCAAAATATTAATGTAAAAATAACATTAACTCGGGTGAAACATAAATGACGAGTTAGCTCCATTTTAACTTTTAGCTGCAAAGTCTAAATTTTACTGTAGCCCGCGAAGCAAAATTGGAAAGTTAGGTGATTTATTTTTCTGATTATATGCTTCTTGTCTCCTGACTCCAATAGGGCAAACTTTGTTCAATAATACACTTTCTTTGAAATATTTTTTCGACTAACTACACTCTGACCAGCCGCAGCCTGTATAAAGACATACAGTACAGAGCCTGATGTACTAGGCCTGTGTTTTAACTGAAAAACGCTTAAATGCTTAAAATGTTTATAGACCATTACTAAATTCATGGGGGAATGATTTCTTTTTTCATTCGACCATGTCCTCTTGTTACACTTGCAATTTAGCCAGAAAACGCAGGTTTACCGAGCATCTTTGTCATTCTCGGTGGCAGCGCTACAGCCGCGGTGATCAAACTCTTTTCCAGGCACAGTCTGTTTCTGTGCTTTGTTTTGATCGCAGTCACAAATATGTGGATCCAAAGGGTAATAGCTGCTCCAAGAGCTTTCGTTCCCAGCTCAGGGTGTTCCTGCTTCACACACACACACATGCACATAAACTGTGCGAGCGCGGTTGTGTCAAACTTCATGTGTAGGCCGCAGTCAGATGACACATCCAAGAGTTTTTTCCTGATGACTGACAGAAGGCTTTTCTTCTGTTTGCTTTAGACAGGAACAAGTAAGTTTCTCACAGCTGCGCAGATTTTCTCCTCCATGTCATGGAAGTAAAAATTAAAACTACCAATCAAAGACAAGAGAACCCAGCCAACTTGTCAGGTTCAGAGTGTGTGGCGTCTTCGCCCAGTACACGCAGATAAACAGTCTGTGTCATTAAACAAGGTAGAATCTGTGCATTCAGATCCTCATTCTATCAGCCTACTCCCCTTTCTAAGAGCCAGCATGTGTGTGTGTGCGTGTGTGTGTTCAGCTTCCATCTTTGTGGATGAAGGCGACGAAACGGTCACACATTAAGTGGCTTTGACTTGATGACGTTTATTACATCGACGCTGTCGTTCAAAACGCCGCGCAGCACGGGATTTTCATTTGACTTGGATGCCGGCGCTTTGGGCTTTTCATTTCAGATTAGCGCCACGAGACCGTTCAGGCAGACCGTTTTCCCTGGAGAACACATTAACAATCATCAAAAACGTCCTCTCAGGTTGCCTTCTTGCAGAAGTATATATGTTCACAAACGTCTTTGGTATCGACGCATCTCCCAGGAGCAGAAGGCCGTGCCTTTCCACTGACATCTGCCGATTCGTCGAGCTGATCCTTCGAGTTTTCCCACAACTCGATTAATGTCTGTTCCCATTGTATCTACTCTGTGGCAAACAGTGTAATTCGACAGAGGCACAGTTCCTAATTTATCTGCTGAATTTTTGTCCAGCGCGGTCTGGGGCCAACACAACAGCGGCTGGAAGTAATAGGTCTTCAGCTGTGATGAATGGCTTTTTGGCTGTAGCTGCAAGCAAAGACACCGCATGAGAAGCCCCGAGGGCTCTGGCTGATGTTGTGGAAGCTTCTCGCATCATTTCTGCACAAGATCTGAAGTGGTGGCTTAAGCGATCTGGTGGCTTACACACATGACATTGATGTTTTGTGCTGAGATGTTGGAATTTTTGACTAATTTCTCCCCGCAATACCTCACAATACCCCAGGTTTCAGCAGATAAAATTCCATTGAAATATGTTTTTTCTGATACTTAAGGTGTGTTGTTTGCTCTGTTTTAACTTTCCTTTTCACCTTGTTAGCCTTGTTATCAGCTGTGTTGCTGCTATATTTTACCACAAATCAAATTTTAGGAAACTGTTGTTGTTTATGGAACATACATTTGCATTTTTTTACACAATTTGTTGAAGAAATTGTGCATGACTGATGTAATAAATAGATTTGTAATTCTTTGTAATTTTAAAAAGCAGAAAGCAAAAACTTGGCGCCCTTAGGTGAGCACATCATTGTACAAGTCAGAGGTCTGGTTGTGCTTTGTCTTCCCCAGGGCCTGTAATGTATATGACAGCCTGACAGTCCTTAAACACTGTATATCCATATACCAATAATCTTTAAAAAAGAGAATAAAAAGAGAATTCTTCTTCTGGTCTGAAATAATTGAGTAGTATTTTAATGATCAGAATTTGTCGTCAATCTCAGGAATAGTTTTGAATCGTGAGTTGGGTGCATCATTGCATTCCTATCCATTATATGTTAATTTATATATATATATATATATATATATATATATATATATATATATATATATATATATAGGGAATATTGTTGAACTATTATCTAATATATAATAAGTTTATATAATAAGTTTCAAAGAAATATCACACTGTTGTATATCTAAAAGCATTTTGCATTTTGGCTGCTATGGCAATATTATATAGAGCAGCTGTTATTTATTAAGGTCTCACACCTGCTCTGTTGACTCCCACCATCAGTAAACAATGATTTACTTTACACACACACACACACACGTGCACACACACGCACAGGGAAACAGACAGTGTTTGTTTTCTCATGACAACGGTCCAGGTCACCAGCTCCTTTCAAGAAAAGGAATGAGTGCCCCCCCCCCCCCCTCCACCACCGCCGCCGCCGCACGCCCCCTCCTGACTTCCTTTCTGCCTCTCTCCTTCTTTCTTTCCTGTGGTAGCGTGAGACATCGGCTGGCATGCCGGTGCAGCTTATTCACTGGTTGTGTTAGTGTTTTGGAAAAGGCTTTGTAATTGGAGCTGTGTCGTTATCTTTAGCCGGAGCGGAGCGCGGCGGAGCCCGGGCCAGACCAGACTACTTTCACTCTAACTCAAGCAGGAAATGGGAGTATTTTATAATGTCATCCACTCTGTCACGAACACAATTGCTCAGTACTTTCTGTAAACTATCACAGGGGACGCCGGTTCAAGGCTCAAGGATATTGATGTTTCTCTGTGCACGGGGAAAGGGAGGGGAAAAAAAAATCTATATAGCGTGGTGTATCACATCGACACGTATGTGTAATTATTTTACATGGCACAGGCAGAGAGGCAATGGATTAGAGAGACAGTGTGTGAGAGGAGAAGCTTGAACTGTGTGTCTGCTAAATTTATCATGAGGCCTTTGGGAGCGTTGAAATGAGAACAGTGGCCTATTACTGCTAAGAAGGTGTTTTATTGAGAATACGCCGACATCCCACCCCAGGGAGAGTGCCGGGGGAGTAGAGTGTGGCCATAGCCTAAACCACTTTGTGTGTGTGTGTGTGTGTGTGTGTGTGTGTGTGTGTGTGTGTGTGTGTGTTGAGCGCGTGCGTGCAGGTGCGAGCACGTGCCTGCATGTCATTGTCTTTTCATGTGTGAGCCATCCCGAGTATGATCAACATTCTGATAAGAGACTAGTTTTCATCTTAGATTTTTTTAAATCATAATTTCGTGATCTTTTTTCTGTTTTTTTTTTTTTTTTTCGAAGGCTGCCTTACATTAAAGTGACGTCATTGCCTTCAACTTATGTGACAGTTTGAACCTCAGGCTAGAATAAACGAACGGAACTGGCGGGGCTCCAAAATGCTCACAGGTCAGCAAACATGATGTCCACTGTTTCTATACAATTTACAAAACATATAAACCTGAAGCTAGAATAACCGAACCGGCAGTTTCTTTATGATGCTCATACATGAAAGAAAGTAAGCAAAAAACATATAAACTGTTTATATACAATTTACAAAATATATAGACCTGAGGCTATTGAGCTGAAGCTCAATCAGCAGGTTTCCAAGAAAACAAGAAAGACGTTATACAAATGTATGTCACCTGCTGATATTGAATTAAAAAAACACAACGGCTTTTGCCTATTGTTCCAGAAATAACTGTGATAAACAATATTTTTATTGATACCATTTCATGCCTCTGATATAATGATAATATAATAGAATATTAAAGCATATACACCCGTTCTAGGTGAAAAAAAAATACATTCACAAGTCAATGCAAACAAAAAAGTTTTTTTTATTAGATAAAAAGTCAATGCAAGGACATGAATAGATGCAAATTATATCTTTCTTCCTCTAAATATTGCGCCCTTTTATGTCACAATAACTACTTTTTCATTGGTTGATATTTTGTCTTGTCATTTATTGTACAATAAATCCATAAAGTCCATTCTGTGACAGGGTTACTGAGTCATCATGTCCGCATTACTGATCATTAATCTCATTGTATGAATATTTCCCGAAAGCGCCACGGTAACATTGCAATATTCCGTCGAAAACATTGTGATTTTATCCATGTCAGCTAAAAACAAAACAGAAGCACCTTTTCTCCTGCTTAATAATTCACTATATATATTGGAGTTGTCTCTTTTGACACTTTGAGGTGTCCCAGTCAATAACTGGTATCAGTCTGAGTTCATTGTTAGTTATTAGCAGATGAGAGGCAGTGGCTTGTTATGCAGGCGCTGTTTATTTTACCAGTGTGTTTGCGGACTGGAATGCGTCCCATGAACATTCCTTCATCCCTGGCCAATAAGGGGGTTTATAGCTGTTGATATGAGCTGTGTTTTAGAGCTCTTGTTGCGCAGCTCCGTGTTTATTGTCATGATAATTAACAAAGTGAGGTGTTAATCTCGCCTCTCGCCTCTCCTCTTAATTCTTTGTTAAGTGGGTTGCACAACTTAGTGAACCTGATTTTATTGTGATTAGGAAAAGTAGGTCTGATTAGCAACTCATTCCATTTTCCTTCAGTCGAGTGAAATCCGCAGTTAGTTTAATTGAAATAAATAATGCTGAATATTAGATTTGTTGATTCAGACGAGGTGAAAGATGAAAACCCTGACAGGAGGCAGGCGTTGCATGCTGCCTCCTATCTCCCAGGGTGAGTTCAGCAGGATCTCCAGTAGGTGGCAGGGTCCTGTTTTCCTCTCCTGTCTTTGCTCCTCACTGAGTGCACATGGGTGTTAAAGAGTGTGATGATATCATGACAGCTAATTGCTCTCATTGGGATGGAGTTGGATGGATTGCCTGGTAGCTTGGTGTAATGTTAGCTATTAATGTAAGTGGTTTTAGCTCGTCTGAGGCCAAATTGTCAGATAAGTGTTTAAAAAACTGAAGAAGAGGGGAAAAAAAGTTTATACTGTAGCTGATTTTGTAACCATATACACTAAAACTTGCCTTATTGCAACTGTGTGTATCGTCAAGTTAACATTTGTGGAGCAAAACAAGCTGTTCTCATACATACATTATTTTGCTGTAAACAAAATGCACATGGTAAATACTCTCAGCTCAAGGAATCTGAAAAGGGAAGAGGGAAAAAAAAGTCTAAATAACTACAAAGCCCCCGAATTGTTTGTACATTTGTTGTTTGCGGCATGTGAAATGAGTTGTGCCTTTGTCTCGGGCACTGTAAACAATTCCATTTAGCAGAACAATAAAGCGGCTGATAGCGGGGGCCAGTTTTCTTTCTTTCCGCTGCATAGCCGTGTTTACTTATCTGTTGTTTAATTAAAGGGCCTCTTTTCTTTAGGCTCCCATTGTTTCAATGGCACGGCCGGAGTCCCCGGCAGGGGTCAAAGGGTTAACAGCCGTCAACTGTGTCTTTTTTTTTCTACTCCCCCCCCTTTTCTTTTTTTTTTTTTTTTTTTTTAAAGGGGCCCCCACACAAAAGGCTGCACGGGTTCACCTGCAGCTCAGCCCCGAGGCTCCCCATTGTGTGGCCCCATTTGAATTGATTATGTTTAGAGGGGCTGGTTGTGATTGGTGGAACAGGGCGTGGTTGATTGGATAGTTTTGTATCTTGTCAGCCGGGGGAGCAAACCTTGCGCGTGCAATCTGTCCGTATCCTGAGGAAGGCTGGAGACGCAACAGCAGCACAGCAGCAGCAGCAGCAGCAGCAGCACGGCAGCGCCTGTTCTCAGCCTCCCTGCCTGCCAGCCCGTGTTTCCTCTACCTCTCCCTACCTCCTCTCTCTCCCTCTCTCTCTCTCTCTCTCTCTCCCACCCCCCCTCGCTCTCTCTGTGTGTGTCTCTCTCTCTCTTTCCCTCGCCGCTCTGCTCTCTGCTCTGCTTCACTCCACACCGCGTGGCCCGGCACTCTGTTTACCCTGCCAGCTAAATGGAGTTTGTCAGGTTTGTCAATATGATTGATTTCCGTGATTTTGTCAGCTTTCTTGTAAAAAAAAAAAAAAAGAAAAAACTTGACAATTTAATTTGACCAGGGAAAAGGGAGAAAAGGAGGCTTATTGTCTGCCTATCTTTTGATGTTCTATCATTGTAATTTGGTTAATTTTGTCATGCACTTTGGATGAGGGGAGCAGTGATCCAGGGTCTTTTTTTTGCTTATGCCGCTGGTCCTGTTTGGAGAAACAGAAAGCAGGTGTCATGTTTAACTGCATGTTTGTGTGGGTTTTTTTGCATTTCAAACCAACGCTGTCTGGATGAGTTGCTGCTGTTTATCTGTGCTTTGTGTTGTGTTGATGCTTGTCAGGAAATGAGCGTTTAACTTTGACTCCCGCCGACAGTTTATTTTGCTTCACTTGTTTGCCAGTTACAGTATGTGACACCAGCCCATTTACAGTAAGCCTCTGACTGGCATTTTTACTCGTGCTTGTTTAGTTTTATGTTAAACTGTCTGATAGTGAGCTAACCAGTTAAGCAGGATATGGTACAGTACCGCATGCTGTTTGAATTATGGAAAGTTCTGGGATAAACAGAGGACAGGTTTGCGCTCTCTTTTACGTTGCTGTTTAACTCAGATAATCATTCTGTCGTTGTTTGTATGTTTACAAGGAGAGTTCAAATCTGCAAAAACTCTTGTTTTCTGTCACACATTTATCGATTTATTTTTTTCCGCTTGCTTGTGTATTTTGTGATTTTTCTGTTCTTTGTTAACCGGTGTTGGTCAGACCCTGCTTGCTCCCAGGCTACATGGCCTGGACTAATCCTCGCTCTCCTCTTCGTGTCACAGTGAATTAAGACAGAGGCTGGCACAGCTCTATATTTGACACCGTCACCACAGACCACGTTGGAGACATGCTGTCACTCCAAATGTCGTCGCTCATACCTTCCCCGAAAAACGTATCGACTGCGTGAATGTTTGGACTTGCCCGAGCGTCTGTGTAGTCGCTGAAAACAAAAAAAAGAAGGGATTGCAGAGTAAATGTTGGAGGGAAAATCGTGGTCATTTTCTTGCATTTTTTCCTGTTATTCTTCTTAACAGCTTTGTGGTTTTACACGGATGACAGCGATTGAATTTATCATGTTTAAATGACCTCAAGTATTTTTAAGTAACATGTGCAACTATTTGCATATTCTACAATTTTTATTTTTTATTATTATTATTATTATATTGTATTGAATATTGTTTGTTTGTTGTTATATTTTCTGTATGAGCTGCTCACAATTTACTCTTTAACTTTTCTTTGGGTGCTTGGATGTTTTAGCGCCTTGTGTTAGTGGTTTAAAAAAAAAAAAAAAAAAAAGTGTGTGAGATGGAGGAGAATATCAGTGAGTTGAGGAGGAGGCGAGCGAAGCCCAAACAGGGCAGCGTGCACCGTAATGCCGTGCAGCTGTGCCGAGACTCGCAGTTTGGGAGAGCTGGAGTGCGAGCTGATTGGGTTGACAGTTTGTAATCAAAGTTGATTTATTGTTCATTAGTAGTGCATTAGCCCTTTCAGGCAGGGGCGTTATTTGTGCAGTGGCCTGTCAAGGCGAGGGGCTGCCAGCACCTGTCACTTCTAAACCATGACATAGGCAACCAGATATTAGCCGTGTACCCGGAGAGGGGGGCACGGGGGGGGCGCCGGAGCCCCACGGCTTGCTGGGATATCCTTTACAGGGACGGTCTCCGCTTTGTACTGGAGCAAGCAGGCAAGACAGAGAGGAGACACGGGGGAATAGTTTAGCGGTGATATAGTGAGCCACCAGCTGCTCTCTGCTGCTATTCCCCGGCTTTTCCCGACTAAAACATGTTTTTACTTGAAAAAGATTTTCATTCATTTCGTTTAAGGGCCATTACTGCTCAGAACGTGTGTCTCCGTTGCGGATAGAAAGATTAACTCCACACTTGAGATGCCATGTGTTTCAAAGGGTTGAGATGGGGTAGGACGATGATGAGATTACACGGCGTGGAGTGTTTTATGGCAGGAGCTCGTTCCCACCGCTCACTGCCACGACCTACACGACATATTTTAAAACAGGGGAACGTGTTGCTATTGACGTGTTGCACCTGGAAAATCAGAGCGGATCATTAGAGTTTTGTGTGCGACATAAACAAGTGTAACTTCTCCTTATTTTTAGTTACTGCCATGAACCCACTGCTGACACTTCATATATTTTTATATACAATTGTATTAATTGGCTGTATAGTTTATATGAGTCACATAAGAAAACAACATTAAGAGTGTCAAGAAGCAACATAATTTGTGGCCCTCTCGTCTGCCGTCATGGAAACAGGGATTAGCTTTGCGTTGCTGGTGTGCAGAGAATAGAAACAATCTGCACGAGGATGTGTCAGCCATTGTCTTTTGACTACAGTTTCATTTGAAAGGGATTTTAGAGGCTGTGATCTTAATTAAATCTCAACTGACTCAAATAATGCATCTGAAGACGTGCGTCGTTACGTAAGCGCGCGGAGCTCGTTAAAAAAAAACGTGGATCACGGATGTGCCGTTTACACCAAACGGGATCGTAAGACGCAGCCGAGAAAGATGAAAACTGTGAACGGTGTGTGTGTGTGTGTGTGTGTGTGTGTGTGTGTGTGCGTGTAGGATAGTAGTCGTCACGCTGAATTTGTAAGCAAGGTTTCGGATCTCAAATGCTTTGTGGTTGTGAAATATGAACTTGGAGGTGTGGCTCGAAAGGTCAGAAAGGACATTGAGTCACATGTCAAATTTGTAAAGATGAGGTACGTTTTTTTTTTTTTTTGCCTCACAGAATATTTTTTTAAAATGTTTGGAAATGTCCATTAAATCATAAAAAATAACTGCATTTTATTTAACCATTCTAGTAATTATTATATTATATTATATTATATTATATTATATTATATTATATTATATTATATTATATTATATTATATTATATTATATTATATTATATTAAGAGCAGACTATTAATTTGTTCATTTGTCTGTATCCAAGCTTCTCATTCTATGTAAAACAGTGATTTACCAGAGAAAGAGAAACGCTGCACTTACAGTGTCAGAAATGTTGAATGCATGCATTTGCATGTGTGTGCATGTGCAGTTCGTGTGTGTGTGTGTGTGTGTGTGTGGGGCTGCCCTGTGCGCCCCCCCTCAGGAGTGGTCACCTGCGGTGGTGGGAAACGGCGTCCAGCCTGCAGCTCAGCTGTTATTGTTGGGGGGCGAGCGCGCCCTCACTTCGCCGTGCAGCTTGTTTGTTTAAACCTAACACTGGGACCGGCCCTGCCGAAAACCTTGTTTGTTTGTGGTCGAGAAGTTAATTAAAATGCAATCTAAACTTTTGTTTTTACAGTTGCTGCAAATAATGTCAGACCCCGAACCACCACCAAACCCCCCCACCACCACCTATATAGTGTGTGGAAAATGAAAAGAAAATGTGTCTGTAATTACCTTGTTTATCTGGGCTGTAAACATTTTTAAACAGCTTGATTGTGGATGACAAAAAGGGAACTGTTGAGGTTTTAACACATGTAGAGATGAGCAGTTCTGTCTTCTAGTTTCAAATTTCTCTAGGTTTACTGAATGCAGAATGTAGTTGGAACTATATGTAGTGAGAACTATATTTCAAAAATGTATATATACATATATAGACATATATATATAATTATTAGGCTTTTTTTATTCAGCAAAAATATGATCTTGTGAATATAATGTGTTTGTTTTGTTGTTTTGTTTTTTAAGAAGGAAATAAAAGCTCTCCACCTCAGAGATTTCAATCAACCTGAATGGCTGATATGGAATTAGTCTTCCCGGTCTCGTCGACGACTAATTATGTTCACACATCACACGAGTACAATAGCTCCCGTGAAATCCTCATTTCAGCGACATTTTCATGCAGGAGATCATAGTCAGGAAGGGAAGTCTCTTCCTCGCGTCACTGCAGGCCAACGTAAAAGCGACGTGTCAAACCAAGCAGGCTGGACTCTGTCTGTTTTTTTTCTTTCCCCCTCACTTCTCCATTCCATTTAATGCTCCTACAAAACAAGATGACCCCGGGGAGTGCAAATTAAAATTTGATAATTCCTATTCTTTTCCCCTTTTTTTATATATTTCAGTGAAACTGCACCTTCGTGGACAGTGAAACGTCTCACTGACATTCACCTCCTTGTCCCTCATTTCTGTTCCATTAATTGCCTCAGTGCGGGGAAAAAGGGGGGCTTGCGGCCTCGTTCACCGCTGCTCCTTTTCACCAGGCTTTGACCTCTGACTGCTGATAGGAGGGGACGCTCGGGGAGCATCTTCATTACAGCAACCGTGAATCTGTGATTCTCCAACGTTTTTTAGATGTGCGCTTTGCACTCCCTCATTAGATTATCATATTTCGTGCTTTTTTCTCTCGAGTAGTGGTGCACAAAGAGAAGTTACGCTGTAGTAGGTGTCCTTTAATAATAAATGCTTCCTACTCTAGTTGTGTGTGTGAGTGTGTGTGTGTGTGTGTGTGTGTGTGTGTGTGTGTGTGTGTGTGTGTGTGTGTGTGTATGAATAAAATTAACAATTCCAGTCTTTGACATAAAGGAATATTTTGACAGTGCCTGTCAGTGTTTTTAAATAGACAAAAATATTTAAAATCTTTAAATGAAATGTGTTTCCTTTTATTTTTAGATCTCTCGTCATGTACCACATGTGTTTTTATATTGACTGTACAGTCAAGTACACCTCGCTGCTCTTTATGGTAAACATGGCTCTGCTCCTCTCACACGTTATGGGCTGCACATGTGCATGCGTGTACATGTGACAGTTAACATGCCACAGTTTAGATTTGTGTGTGTGTGTGTGTGTGTGTGTGTGTGTGTGTGTGTGTGTGTGTGTGTGTGTGTGTGTGTGTGTGTGTGTGTGTGTGTGTGTGTGTGATTGGCCAGCAGGCCTGTGCTGGTACACTACATTGCCTCCAGTCACTCTGCAGCTGTGTGAGAATGTTTCAGGTTTGGATGTTTATGTACAGGAGGCACCTGGAGAGCACCACACCTTCGTGAAATTCATAAACGTCAGCTATTCCTGGCATCTTCAGAATGTCCTCTTTTCTTTTTTTTTTTTTTTTTTATTACACCCTCATATTGGTAGAGTAGATTAGAGCTGGGCTCAGTGGATCCCTCCAGTTATTAGCCCAGTACGAGTCTCCTTTTAGACTACTGTATCTTTAGATGGTGATATATTTTTGTGGATCATCTGGAGTCATGATGTTATCCAAGAGATAAGGGAGTGCTCTAAATGGCGACTGGCGTCCTGTGTTTGCGTTAAATGGGCATGATACAGCGGCCAGGGCAATATTTTTCATTTAAAGTGCTCCCTCCCACCCTCCCTCTCAATAGGACCCAGTCTTAGGCAGATTTTCACTCCTTCAGCACAGGATTAAATGGTAGTAGTTACATTGATCAATAGGTTAAGAAGCATACAATCCCTCTTGCTGCTAATGACCTCAGTAGTAATGGGTAATAAAATGGGGGTCTGTAATAGCCTCTTGCTGGAGCTGTGCACAGAGGAAGCTGCTCTAGCTACTGTGAGCCAGACACTCCTGACAAGGCGAAGTGTGAACCATGATGAGATATACACCTAAGGTGTAAAGAATTAAGCTAGTTAAATTGAAGGAAATCTCTGTGTAGTTTGTAATGAAATTGGCAGCCATTGAGAGCCGGTTAAGTGTGTAAAACCTCTGTGTTAATTTAGAGTTTGTTCTCCCTTTCTCCACATCAGACTCTATATAATGTGGCATGACAAAATGATAATGCATTTGAAAATAAGACTAAATTTACAGCTTTGACACGGTAGTAAAAAATAGAGCATGACAAGTATGGAGTAGATTTTTAATGCATGCAGTTAAAGTAAAGCTTCAAAAAAAGGAAAAAAAGTAGGCATTATTATTTATCCTTGATGTGCATGGGTGGTAAATGTCATGTTTAGACGGGAACTATATATCACATCACGTATGGAGCTTGCATGTCAGCAAGACAGAGCTGCTTGGTTGACCTTCAAAATAGTTCATCAAAATTAGCGATGCCCAGAAAAAAAAAGGACTTCAGTGGATAATGACTGTGAAATTAGGAAATGGGAGGCCGGGGCTATGCAAATGACAGGACAAGTCATGTGCAAAAGTCAAGATGAACTGCATATTAAGACATAATACAGGGGGGAATTAATATTGCATTTTCCTCCTCACGCCCCTTACGCGGGGTGCTGGAAATGAGAAATGTGAAGTGTGTGTTAGTCCTGGGTGGAGCTGAACCCTCCTTCATTCTCCCGGGGCTGGAGGGACGCGGTACAGTGTAGACTGGCACTGCTCAATAAAGTTAACGGAGAGCATCAAAGCTGGTCCTTCCTATTTGACATCGCTGCCCTTTCCTCCGCGTTTGCGGTACAAGCTGTTCATTATGACACCGCTTTGTTTTTGTTTTATGCCACAACGGGGAGGGAGAATAAGGTGATATGCATGCAGGGCGTGTGTCAAGGAAAAGCCCCTTAGTTTTAAACAGCTAAATCACATTCAGAAGTGCATGAAAAATTCAAAGGGTTGTCATTAGCTATAAGGTGGGCACATAATTTGGGTAACCTTGGTAAAGGCAGACTGCCACGCATGGCGTCCGCTCCGTCGGCTGCCGACGTCAGCCTGGGTGACACATTTAACACACACCCACACACACATACACGTGCACATACAAATGTATATCCGCATGTACACAAAAGACCGGTCACCTAAACATGTTAACAATTTTCAAAGGTGCTATCACGAACGACTTAGTCGCTGTTTGTCATCCCGGTGTCAAGGAGGAAGGAGTTTTTAATGGTATTGCACATCATAGCAGTGAGTGGCAGCATCCAGACACACTCCGAGTCCCCTACGCCGCCGGAGCAATTAAGGCACCCTGACAACTGTGGGGGCTCTTTCAGTGTCACAACAAATCACTTGTTTTGAGGAGTCATGCACTCACACCTTTCTACGGGGAGTTAGTTAGAGGCCTGTGTGCTCCTCGCCGTGGCTCCTCCTCCAGGCACTCCGTATCGTCACAATAATAGATTGCTGTTGACAGCGTCTCTAATGAAATGCTCTCACATGACATGTTGTGCGCGACGACGACGAGCGAAACCGCAGCGTTTCTTCGAAGGCGATCTCTCGCGTCCTCAGGTACGGCTCCGAGAGGTGGCGGATGCAGATCGGCAGATCGTACCCAACGGTGTTGTAGGGGGTTTGTCGTTTGCTGAAGGTCAGTGGGGGTTGGACGTGGCCGCCCGTTTACTGAACAGGCGTGAGCCATGCCTCCAGCCCGCTTCAGTCTGGCGTGGTGTCATAATGGTTGGAGGGGTCGGGAGGCCGTGTGTCACACATCGAAGTGAACCCCAGAAGAAAGGGACTGTTTTTAATTAATCTTTATTTATTCATGTATTTAGGTTTAATTATTTCTTTCTTTATGTTTATTATGAATTATGTTTATAAATGAGTTATGAGTCTTTTCTATATTAGTCCACAGCATCACTGAATTTACATTTCGCCCATTGAATGCTGAGTTGCTGAGAGCAGTTGCTTTTTTTTTTTTTTTTCGTGTGCTTGTGCAGGTTCCAGTGTCAGTGGCTATGATGACACCCCAAGTGATAACTCCACAGCAGATGCAGCAGATCCTCCAGCAGCAAGTCCTGAGCCCTCAGCAGCTCCAGGTTCTTCTCCAGCAGCAGCAGGCCCTCATGTTGCAACAGGTAACGTACAGCCGACGTTCGTGGTGTTGTGTTTTCGTCACATTTCAAACGCTGGACTTCTCACTTTGGAGGCCTTCTCATGTATAGACAGCGTTTCGCGAAGATAAAAAAATCACTTTTAAACTGCTGTTCTCTTCTTTTCTGAGCCTCAAGGACAACATTCCTTCAAAGTATAGAGAACTCCGTCTCAGATCTCACGTGTCGCCTTCCCGTCTCTTCTGTAGCAGCAACTCCAAGAGTTCTACAAGAAGCAGCAGGAACAGCTCCACCTCCAGCTCCTCCAGCAGCAGCAGCAGCAGCAGCATCAGCAGCAGCAGCAGCAGCAGCAGCAGCATGCGGGCGGCAAGCAGAGTAAAGAGGTAGGCTGACATCACTCCAACCGCCTGCCATTACCAGAGCCGTTGGCCAGACAGAGCATGGAAGGCATGCATGCTCCCTCCCTCAACCCCATCTGCTTCCAGACTGTGGTTAAAGCCGAGAGCAGAGGAGAAGGGGGGGGAATCAAGTGCACTCATGCTTCTGATTAGCATGTCAGACTTGCTGGATAAATGGTAACAACTGACTGATACCGTGCTAAGAATCCAGCGTGTCTTTTTCTACAACCTTCTCCACATTATATATGGTATTTTGTCAGAGCCCGGGCCTCAGTTCATTGTTCTAGATAATTTTTTTTTTCTTCCTTCAAATAAACAAGTGTCCTCTGCAACAAAGAGATGACCGCTCCTGTGAGGCTCATGTAGGACATAATGAAAGGCAGAAGGGAGAAAGGCAGGAACACGGTGCATATAAATCTGAGAGGCTTTTCTCGGTAATTAACATGGAAATGGCAGACGAAGAGAAGGCATGTAATTGTGAGATATCAGTGCAGAGAGTGCTCCCAGCTTTGTTGCCCGTGTGTTGAGTTTTTTTTTTTTCTCCTCCTCCTCCTCCTTTCTCGCTCCCTCTCCTCCGCTCCCTCCAGTACAGCAGGGCGATGCTCATAGGCAGCGGCTTAATGCGTGTTAATGACTGGCGGATACAGGCATCGCTGTGGACAAAGCAAATTATTATTGTGCGGTCAGAAGAAGTTCAAAGACGATCTGGGATTTTTTTTTTTCTCGCTCTCGTCCCCATTGAGTTCCATGTTTTGGAGACAAGAGGAAGCATAGAAAATTAAGCCCAACGTTAGGAAGCCGACACACATACACACATATCCAGGCGTGCTCACACACTCACACACGTCCGTGTGCTGTCGAAGCTCCCAACTTCAAAGTCGTAGCTCCCTAATTAATGAACTGCGGGCTTCAGTTTGGACAAGTTGTGGCGTGATGCTCCCATAAATCAACATGACAGCAGAGCTCCTCGGCCTCAGATAGGGCCTGTCACCAAGTCGCATCTGATGTAAACACGAGGGGAGCAAGGGAGAAAAGAGGGGGGAGGCAAGGAGGTGCAATTGATCAGTTGAATGGAGCATGAGAATAAAAGAAAAAAAAAAACAACTTTTGAAGCATATTATGTATGATCACAGGAAATGGATGCAGCCTCGAGAGGCTCTCCCCCTCTGCCGATGTTTTCTTTCTCTCCCCATCGCTCGCTTTTTTTTTTTTTTTTTTCTCCTCCAGTCGCATTTCTAGCAGCCATCAAAAGACAGAATAAGAATTACGCAGTGACTCCCCTGTGGCTGCCAGACAATAACCCCCTGTTGTTGCTTTGTGCCTCTTTTATTTTAAAGACATCAAAATTTAGTTTTTCAAAGATCTTTAACTTTATATTTGAAGCTTGACAATAAAGGGCTGCCAGTGCCACTCTTTATCATTTGTCAGAGACTGTATTTTTCTCTCCCTCGTTGCCACTTCTTGTTAACCTCTTATTTGGTCTATTGGGTCTGGGGGTTTTAATGTGTCTGCATGCTGGGAGCACACAGGAGCTCCTGTCAGCTGATGGGACCCGAAGAAAAAAAAAACTGATGCAGAAGGAGTTAAATTCATTTGCAATACTTGATTTTTTCCTGAAAAGCCACCCGTAATTTATTTAGTGTTTGGATGAGCGACATTGTTTCTTGTGAACTCCCACCCCCGTAAGCGCCATTATCTTTGTCTCAGTCTGTCAGGGAGGAACTGGAGAAGACAGAACCGCTGAAAAATATGAGAAACTTCTCTCACACCGACGGAGGAGAAAAAAAAAACTGACAAACCGAAAAAAGAAGCAACCACCTTTCATAAATAGCACAGATCAGAGGAGATCACAGGCCACCTGCATCCAGGATTTCTGTGAAACCCCGAGATCCAGATCTCTATCATATCTCTCGCGTTTGTTTCTCCTCCTCTCGTTTCGGGTTAGATCACGTGCGTGCCTCTGAATGAACGTGGTCGCTCTTCAATTAAGAACCTCTGCCGCTCCCGCTGTCAAAGCGCCTTCTCCCCTTGATTGATCCAATGAGACGACCCCGCTCGTCGGAGTTAGACGCTGCCCAGAGCTCGATTCTTCTTTAGCGAGCCGGCGCAGGGTGTGGGGCGGGGGGAGGAGAAGGAGGAGGAGGAGGGAGGGAGAGGAAGGCCGACCCCTTTGACAAGCCGAGCCGGGTGGGTGGAGGGGACCCGTTTTATCTGGCTGTTTCAGTGGTTTCGAAGCCGCCAGCCAGTGACCTGACAGCCGCGCCGCACCGAGACCTTTTTTGTATGCACTCAATTGTGAGAAGTAAACAAAGTGGTGTATCCTGTGTTTGGTAACAGGGCGCGGTGCGCAGCTTGGCAGCCTCTGCACTGCTTTTAGTGCCCCCTCCTCTCCTCTCACCCGCCTGACAACTGGCTTGTATACTCATAAACAGGGCGAGCATCCTGTATGTGCTTATTTTATCTTTATCTATTAGATTACACGCAAGGTGTCCTGCTGAATCTACATCAGATTTTTTTTGGCAAGTTGACCGAGAGTTTGTTGGAAGCAGGGACTGATGAAAGGGTTAAAAGTCATCTCTCTCCTCCGTGCCCCTGTTATCTAAATAGCATCTCCCTTTTGTTTTGACTCATAGGAGATCGGGGGGATATTAGATAATTTCCTTCTATTTATTATTCTGTCTTTTTCTCCTTTCGATTTTCGCTCATATCACTTTTTCAACCTATCAAAGTTCACACGGCTCTTTCTCTCTCTCTCTCTCTCTCTCTCTCTCTCTCTCTCTCGTACTGGAGCCAAAAGTTTTCACAGCTAAACCCCCTAAAAATCAGTAAAGACGCCCGAGCATTTCATTAAAAACCATGTTCTTGAAGCAGGCCGTACTGCAGTCAGAGCACCAGAACAGTCAGTCCAGCGTGCGTGATTGAACGCAGCTTGCTGCGCGCCGGTCGGGGACGAGCGTCTCCCTGAGCCCAGCGCCATGCCTCGGAGAGTTGGGAGACTTGCAAGGGTGGTTATTAAGCACTTTGATTTAGTCACACGTTGTTTGCTGAATTATGAATGGCTGTAATTAAATTCCTGTGGCTCTTATTATGAATGATTAACTATGTTGTTTCATTGTTTGTCATTTGCCTCCCGACTCCTCGTTAATTAAGAAAGAGAGAGAGAGAGAGAGAGAGAGATGTATACCATACCTGTCTTAAGTGGGCTCAGACCAAGCCACAATAAAGACATAAAATATTATTACATTATTGTGTGCGGCACACAAAATCTATTAAACTCGTGTTATTTTTTTTATGAATTACTTAAATGTTTTTACTCATTGGCAAACATGAATAAGTAATGTGTAAACCTGAAATTCATCTTTACATATTTGCACTCCCTTAATGACCTAGTTAATGTATATATACATATATATATGTGTGTGTGTGTGTTTACTGATGGTGTGCCTCTCTATCTTTGCATGCGTGTGTGTGTGTGTTCATGTGTGTGTGTCCATGCCGCCAGCAGCAGTTGTCAGCACAGCAGTTGGCCTTCCAGCAGCAGCTCCTGCAGGTCCAGCAGGTCCAGCAGCAGCATCTGCTCAACCTCCAGAGGCAGGGCCTGCTCACCATCCAGCCCGGCCAGACGGGCCTGCCCCTGCACTCCCTCACTCAGGGTCAGTACCTGGTATCAACACACTGTAGCCTGTTAGCGGCCTGCGGCGCTTCATAAATCTCCTTCCTGTCAGTCCCTCAACTGTCTGGAGCCTTTTTTAACCAACAAGCCTGCAGCAAAGCAACATTTAGCAATCATCCAACACCTCTATTTACATCCAATATGCATAGAATATAGATACATCTATAGGCAAGAGCAAATTTTTGTCTCACTGTTGAGTTATGGGTTATACTAATACATCTGTTTATTGATATATTGGATTATCCTGGCCTTGAAGGGATTTTTTTGTATTCAGTCGGACCTACTTATACTGATCCTGCCACAAACTATAAGCAGCTTCACTGTAAAAAAAATGTTTTATGGGGCTTTTAAAACCTAAATTTGATATTATGTAAAGTTGTTGGCATTTTAAATTGTTGAAAAATGTTTGGATACTGGTTTTAAATGTATTTTTAATAGTCCTACTGGGGTGTATATGTATATTCAGTAGTTTGATCTGCCTCTGCCATTAACCTTCTACAATACTTGTTCAAATTTGCTCAGTCAAAAGGGAACAATGCAGCGCTTAAGCCTGTAACTTCATACTGTACATACATTTCAATGGACACGCCTAACTGTAAATCCTCGCTCAACAGCTCTCTAATTTGCTGAATGGTATCTCGCACTTCTTGTCTGGGATGTTGCACCGTGCTTTTTTTTTTTTTTACTGCACGGTTGCAGTTTTTTTCAGGTTTGGTGCGCTTTGTTTATCGTGGCCCCTAGATTTCAGTCAGAAAACACACACCTCTGTTTATAGGTGGAGAAACCCTGCGCATACTTTGCCCTTCAACTCTCTGTCCTCTCGTGTGTGATTGGCATCCTGGTGGCAGTCTCCTTCAGCCTGGAGGAAGACTGGATCTATTGTTCCTAAACTTTCAGTGAACTTGTCATTGTGAAACTGCCTCTTTACTCGATAGGGAGTCAATACCTGTTGTTTGGAAAGGAAGTTTATTCCTTCATTTACTCTTTAATATTTTGTTAAGGAGTGGTCCCCTTGTGACAAAGAGGCCATCATAAGGGTTTTAGAACATGACATTGACTATTCATTCCCAGCTAAGACAAACAGTTTTGAAATAACAAGATAAGGGCGATATAAACGGGAGGGTTCGAGGGGGGGTGGGGGGGTGCTTAGGTAATAGGCAAACACAAACAGGGTTTGTACAGTGCTGTTATTGTTTGGACTGGCTATGGAATCACTCATCACAGACGATTGCCGTGGGCACAGGCGTGGAGCGCCGCTGCGTTGTGAGTGTGCTCCGCTGAAATGCTTTGTGTCAGATGTCTGGCAAACACACACACACACACACACACACACACACACACACACACACGCCTTGAGTAAAGCATTATACGCGTGATGTGACTAGGTACTGTACGCATGATGGATTTCACAACAGTCCCAGAACATCCTGTTTATACTGTGTCATCATTTAAATACGGAACCGCCGAGCACGTCACCTCATCTACAGAGCAGGTACGCTGAAGTTATGTTCTCCATACCCTTTTAGGTTTTTAAACAATTAATACGATCAATCATATTAACATAGCAATTCCAGTTTATAAAATCTGTGCGTTCTCATTTGCTTTTTGCAGTTTCCATATCAGTAGGGATATCATGTGAATCAAATCAGGCCATTTTATTTCTCCCTAAGCTACATCAACACGACTCCAAAACCACACAAATATAAATAATTGGAGCCTAGTACGCTTAAGTTAAAATAAATAGTGGAATGTAAAATATTCATTACTTATGTATAAATTTATGGTACATTTACTTTACTTGACTAATTATTTTTTATCCTACTTAATTAAATGTTGTTTGTTTTTTTTTCTTTTGAAGGGATATATTATAATTTTTACTCCACTACATTTATTTTACAGCTTTAGTTACTTTTCATTTGCAACTTCCTCATAAAATAGAATAATGATGAGATTATAAATTACACTGCATTGTTAAAGATTATTTCCCAAACTTGGCTTGTGGCCCTTTGCACCATATCTGTATGATTATATTAAACCTCCTTGTCATGTTTCAGATGTCAGAATTGCCAGCAGTAACATTAAAGACACATTTACTCCTCTTCAAATAAATAATTGAGAAGATTGATTAATTTGTTGAGTAGAACTATTTTTGTTATTTCCTACGTATCTATCATCTCAGAATTACTCTAAACTCACTTCAAAACTAACTCCACCTCGACCAGTTGCAATAATTAAAAAGCTGCATCTACATAAACTATTTACTGTATTTATATCACTCACAACCCAATTTTCTGTAAAACAACTATTACTCTAGTAGTAGAACATTCAGCTTGTAATACCTACATACTTTAATTAAGTATTTTAATATATAAATGTAATGTAAAGTATTTTTCATCCTGCTCCATATTCGACACAGGGAAACAAATACAGCAAATATTCTATTTCACAAATTATATTTCACTCATTTGAATCCTTAGTGAGAAAATTATCATCCTCATTTATATATATATATATATATATATATATATATATATATATATTCCCCCTGTACCAGATGATTTTAAATAGCACTAAACACAGGGAAGGATTGTTTCTCTATGGCTTTGTTTGCATAAACAAGCAAGATGAGGAACTGAATCTCTCTACATACAATTACTTAGATTCAGTCGTTACAACCAGTCAGACCTGGTTATTTTGCCCTTGCAAACCACTGATGTTTAACTCCGTGCCTCCGACAGCTGTTACAACACTTAAGATAGTGCTTCAGGCCCCCGGTTTGTCTTCCTATTCTACACATTTTCTGCTTGACTGTTTGAAGTTATTGATGACCTTTCTGTTTTCCACATCACTAAACTCTTTCATGCATCAGCGGGCCGGGCCTATGGTGCTCAGATCTAATCTACAATATTCAGCTAGCAGTTAGCACTGTATCGGAAGTGATGAGTTGATCTGCTCTCTTTGGGTCCCGTGATTATGGATTCAAACTCAGGGAGGGGTCGTGGGGGGGGGGGCAATAAATTGGCATCACTTCTTAATGGATGATTTTTATTTCTTTCATTTCAAAATATAGATATCCGTATAATTATTTCAAAAGGCCAATGTTATCACATGAAATCCACTGTATTTTTTGTGCTGAAGTAATGGAAAAAAACAAAGGTTTGTAAATAATAGGTCACTGTTACAGAGTAATTAAAAGAAAGTAAGTGCATCCTGATGTTTTATTTTATTTTTACCTTTTATACGATTGTATAATGCAGTTTGCTGCTCATTTTGCCGTGTGTTTCCCCTGCTTAGTTTCATTGTCGGCTAGTACAGACTATAGTCATGTTTCTGCCAAAAGGATGGACTGAAGGAATGCATTTGAATTAGCTTTGTGAAAAATATGATAGCACTAATTAAGTGCAGTATAAACTTGCAGATAACAGTTTTGAGTGAAAAACAATTGCTCATTTTATCTGGAGGATAATTTGTTTCTCTTGTCGTAAATTCTTCTGACATTAATGTTCAAAGTCTTGGAAGCGGCCAGACGGTATCTGGTATAAATTACAACAATGTGTTTGGGAGGATATAACTCTCATAAATATAAATTTGATCCAACCACCCCCCCCTTCTCCCTTTCCCCCCTTCTCGCAAAAAGCCTGTCCTCTTGACCTGATAAGTGAGTCAGTGGCTGTTCAGGGCTCACGTTGAGCTGTTTGTGTGTGTGTGTGTGTTTGCGTGTTTATGCACGTTTTTAGACGATGTGTGTGTGTCACAGAGGTGGACAGTGTCTGTGCACATCCCGGCTGAAACGGGCCCCCCCCCCCCCCCCCTCGCCCTTTGAGGTTGCTCCGCGAGAGAGAATGAGTTCTTGTAGCTGCACAACATCATTTAAGCTGTCTAGGAGAAGCCAGTGGGACAGTGACAAGACAAATTTGTCCGTAATATGAAAGCAAAGAATGTGGCGAGCCATGAAGTGCTCACAGAACAGCAGCACATCAGGGACAGCGGTGGGTAATGCGGCTGACCTGTCAGTGATTGATACGTCCAGCGGTGGGCTACTGGTAATAGTTCCTGCAGCATTAGGACAGGACATATTTCAGACCTGAGGGGTGCATATCAGCGGGCCAGTGATTACGGCAACATAAACAGGGGTGCAGTAAAGGTCCCAGCCTGATGGAACAATAAACTAATAGCGATGTCACTGTCCCCCCATGGCACCGGCACTGTGTGTGAGAAGTAACAGCTCGCTTTAAAGAGCTCAGAGCACTGGGGGCCATTTTTTATTTGGGGGATGATGGCCTGCGACTGATGTCATTATGAACCTTAAATCAACTTTCTGCTTGCTTGAACATGGTCACCTGGGTACAGGGGGACAAGGACAGGAAAAGGTTGAAGAGCTCGGCCTGTCTCGGTGCCAGAGCTACCTGCGGAGGTAAAATTGAGTTGAGATGCCGGTGATCAATCAAGTGTCCCAACAACATACATTTTTTAAAGTGCTTGTCCGGATCTCCCAGTCGTAATGAGTGGAATAGTTGTGTTGAAAAATGGAAAGGCGGAAGATAAACCAATCCAGCATTTAAAGGACGGACAAACTGGGGAACCAAGAAAGAGGATTTACAGATCAATGACATTACGTGTCCCGCAGTAATCGGATGGAGACCCCTCCGGAAGAAACACAAAATATAATACCCCGAGAGACATTTGTGTAATGGTATTTTATTGTCATTTATGTGGAATCATGAGCCATAGCTCTGTTGTTGAGTTTGAAGAGGTTAGGGTTAGATAGGAGAAACGAGAGGGGAGAGGTGAATGGTGGGCAATAAAACTACAGACTAGATCCAGAAAGAGACAGCTTGGTCCCACCCCGTTACCTCTCTCATCAGACCGGTCTATCCGTTGCGGTTTCATCTGAGTAAACAGTGGTGCCGGGGTCACCGGGACTGCTGGGTAATTGAGCCAGTGTGGGCCGCCCTGTCAAGCACATCGTCTAAAAATACATCGCCCACTGTCACCGGGCACCAAGTGGGGGGAAAATGATTGTTCCCGCTGTCGGAGCGCAGGACACTCGCATCACCAGTGACCTTCCCCTTCTAAACCAGCCGTCACAGAAGAAAGAAAGAAACTAAAAAAAAAAAATCTTTTCTTCTATAGTCTCCATATACCATCAAAAACAACAATGGATCCTTTGATAATGCAGCGGGAAAATCTGCAACCGGTGGATTAGCATGCTGTAACACAGGCCGCGATATTAAGCATGTTTAGCCTGTCATGGACGTGCACTTCGATTAGGGCACATCAAGGCATCGTAGAGAATGAGGGAGAATACGCGCAGGCAGAATAGAGCGTGCATGTTTGAATATTCGAATGAGGAAAGACGCTCCTTGGAACGTGGAAAGGTTATTGATTTGTCCTGCAATCATTTCCTGCTCTTTGATATGCAAACGATCTAGTGTGAATTTACAGCAATCCTATCAGACTCATTTCACAGTTCTTAGCCCCTGCGTCTCTCTGGAGTCCTCCGCCTCATTAGGCCAATGTTCTCCATTACCAGCATAATTAAAATCTTTAGTAGCTTATCAAATTAAAAATATTTTTGCTGATCGTATTGAGATCTTCACCTCATAGTTATTTTCCACAACAGGAATAAATTAAGACTAAGCATTTTGCGCACAATGTATTAACAATCTGGTGCTTGAAAAGGAGCACTTCTGGTATCTATAGAGCTGGTGATGAGAAACGGGGAAGGGAGGGCGGGTGGGTGGGGGGGTCTGGAGAATATAAACCCAAGTAGATAAGCATGTGCAAATCATCTTTGCCATGTGCTCATTTTGAGAATGGATTTAATTAATTGTAATGTTAAACGAGTGTTCTTGCCCATTTGCTCTGTGGTTAAATTCACCACATACGCAAGGGCTTCTTTCACCATGCTTATAACATGTGGCTTAGTTAACACGGATTTGAATACCCGTACAAATCCACATGCACACACCCCCCTATTAGATCTCTCAGTATGCTATTCAAATATGGGTTACCCAGATACCGTCTGTTGTGACTGAAAATACAAATAGCCACAGACGCTGCACCCATGAGGCTTAATCTTATTTTACATATCAGCTTTATCCTCATTTGTGTCAAATGAAAGCAGATTTCTCTGGCACAGTAACAGACACCATAGATGGACACATATATATATTTATTGTGTGCCAACAAAGGCTCTCTTTCTCACAGACATGGAAATTGGGGTGCACAAACACAGCATTATCCCGCTTCATCCCAACTCTGGCCCTGGGTGTCGGAATAACTGTCACTCATGGGCAGAAAAAACACACACACACACACACATGCACACGCTCCGTGGATGTGTTTCCAGCACACAGAAAAATGTCTTCTGTCTTCAAGGGATTTTTCTTTTCAAAGGGCTGTGTGAGCTGCAGTGTGCTTGACTTGTTAAATGAGGTTTAAGTCTTCTGTGTCAATTGGAGGCGGTGCAGAGCTTTAAGTATTTTGCACATTAATGCGCTTTTGAGAATATTACCCCAGGGTCCTGTTTCTCAAGGAGGCAGGGGTGGGATGTTTTCTAGTGTTGCTATTGTAAACTTTTTGTTGCGTGTGTTCTGCACATCTCTGTTGTCGAGCGAAAATGACGGTGATTATTCAGATTTCATGCCCCGTCTGGATGTTAATTATTTACTCTGGGCATGAAATTTGCGTGAATGCCAGGGATTTGTGTATACAAACACGCTTCAGATCACAGGAAAAATGGGAGGGAGAAAAGGAGGTGGAGGAGCAGGGGGGAAGGGGAGAGCTCTCAGTGTATTACCCTGTAGTGGAATATTTTCTAATTAATACGCGGCTTTGTTTACAGACGCTTTCATTTAATTAAGTGATGAAGAAGAGAGTTGGATTAGCCGTTAATTGATTTAATTATCCAATTTGTTTGTCTCAGGCATGATTCCAGCGGAGCTGTGGAAGGAAGTGACAAACGCTCACGTGAAGGAGGAGCACAACAACAACAACAGCAGCAGCAACAACAACAACAACGGCCACCGGGGCCTTGACCTGTCCTCCCCGGCACCACCAAAGAACCCACTCCTCAACCAGCACGCCTCCACCAACGGGCAGTACATGAGTCACAAGAGAGAAGTGTGAGTTGCCGTCTCTGCAGAGACTCTTATATGTTTTTGGTGTTTTTTTTTTTCTCTTTAATTTGCATGTGTTGCAGGGTTTGCATGCTCTCACAATGGGTCATTGAGGTGCAGGTGATCATGGCTGACAGTTTCAAACAAGAACTTTACATTATTTGTATACTGTTAATTGGACATGAAATGGTCTTTACTGTTAAAAGCAAACATTCCCATTTAAAATAGTAATTCCTCACAGGGCCTCAGTTGATAGACATGGCCCCATAGAGGTTTGCACAGGGATTACTATTAATTTATCATTTGTAAATATCCTTCTCATTAAGTCCAACTGTGTGTAGCCGGAGATTTCACAGGAACACCTGGAAGGAACATAGGGATTTGGAGAAATGTGCATGTAGTCGAAATGGGATCCCCCATACTGTTAACAAGAGGGTCGATACATGACCTGTTCCTGCTATTGTTTCACATAGGAAAGTGCAGCTGCGGTTTAAATTGCATTTCCATGAGAACGTTTAGATTACTAGTGTCTTCTCACGAGGGGGAAAACACGTACTCTCTGAAAAGCGCCTTGTAGACTGAGAACTTGTTGACGTGTATAATCAGCTTGATGATCACCTGTCAGTTCAGGTGAGGGGGAAAAAAAAAGAACAAGAAGAACAAGCACTTATATGCTTGAAAAAACAAACGTATCTTGTTGTCAAAACAGGGATGAATCATCTATGAAGGGCATTTGCGAGACGAGTGTATGAGTGTGTGTGCGTGTGTGTCTTTAAGGAAGGAATTAATTTGGCATCTTACACATTTGCTTGCTTTCTTGCACTAAAGCCTGATCTTTGAACTGCTGGTGAGGAGCCTCCAGGCACCATGAGCTCACTGCGTAACATCTGACTTGTGTTTCAGTGATCAAAACCCACGCGTCATTATGAAAGCAATGCAGATGAAAACATGTTTAGCACAGTAAACCGGCAGGCCTTTTGGAGGTGAAGAAGGGCCGCTAATGTGGGGAGGGAGGGCACTGAGGGGGCTTCAGCGAGTGACACAAAGCGCACCATTCGCTAAATGTTGAGATACAAAAGCAAAAAGCAGCCGTTTCTTTTCAAGTAGCGCTATCCGTTTTTAAATAGGTTCACACCATATTACCTGTACAGACTTATCCTCTTTACTGTGCTTCAAAGTTATCTTCTTGCACAGACGCGCACATGAAGACGCGCGCACACACCAGAGGAAAATAAAATAAAAAATGGGCATTAGTTGCTCCCCAGTTGACAGTATCCACAGGCTTCCAGCGCTTCATCCAGTGTCTGGCTGAACGTCTGTTTTTTTTGTGTCGTTAAAGACAAATCGCAGGGGAGGATATTGACTCGCTCACTCGCATCACACATTGTCGCGTGTGAGCAAACAAGGTGAGCATCGATGGCAGGGGAAAAAAGAAGCGGCCTTAGATGAGGGCTCCATGAAACATTGGAGAAGACGTAAAGGCAAGAGCTGGCAGCCCTCTGCCTCGCGCTGTCTGTCAGAGATTAAAGAAGATGTCAACAGCAGTTTAACACAGGCTTAAGTGAAGAAGGCAGCCTCAGTCTGAATATTCTCACAGTATCTTAGATCTGTCAGAAAACCAAGCAGGTGATTCTCATCCACCCCATCTGCTCCGGAGCGGTGTGGATTACCTACCCAGAGTTGCAGAAATGCTGCAATTACTACGAATAGACGACTGAAACAAAGTGAACACAAAACATCACTTATTAGTCACTGAATGATGCTAATTTAGATTCACACAACCAATCGTCCTTTCTTGTGTTCAATTTGGAGCGTTTAAATACTATCAAGTGCGCTAATTCCTCTTCTTTTGATGATTCAGACTCAATTCCAATCAGAATGCATGGGAAGAGAAATTAAATATTATTACATATGATTGTTCTAAGCAAGGCTCTGAGAAAACGTCTGTGTTATAATCCAGGGATTTGAATAATCAGGTTGAAGATAATGGGCTGGGCTGGCCTGGGCGTAAATAGAGAGCATCCACTCATCCTCCCAGCGCTGAACTTAATGAACTTTTAATTGATGCGGTTTTGCGAGTCCTTTTGTCATGCAACAGAAACAAGCCTCTCTGCTGATGGGCCTGTTTTCCCGACTGGCTTCAGATTGGTTTACAGCAGGCCCTAAGTACCATGTAGTTAGTTTCATGTGTCATATAAAATCTGCCCAGGCACAACGACGCCTGCAACTAAAACCTTAAGTGCATCCACAGGAATCACTCACCGGCTTTGCACTTCCGTCTTAAGGAAGGAGGAGAAATTCAATCACTGCCGGCTTGACACACCGAAGACGAGGCACGTGTTCCTGCTTTTAGTTGACTGAAAGAACACTCTGGCAAGGCAAAGCCAGGATTTTTGGGTTTGTCTGAATAACACCCCCGATATGACCAGGGTCTGAGTCACCCGGTCTGTCAATCTGTATTGTTTCCCAGCCCCGAGAACTGCTATGCACAGATAGAGATATACCCCTGTGAGCCGGGTCATCTTTATTCAATGATTTGCTTATTTAAATGAAATGTGCCTGATCTGTATCTGACACAAATTCCCAATACGGTGCTGCATCAGCTTTGCAGGGGGAAGCATCCTCACAAAGCGCTTGGCCCACTTTACTTCCCAACAAACCATCAGTAACCACAGCTCGGGGACTGTAACACAGCAATCTGTTAAGGAGATAAATAATCAGATTTGGCACGGCACTCCCATCTCTCTCTCGCCTTTCATTTGTCTTACACCAGAAGAAAATGATAATTAAATCATTTAGTGTAAACCATGCAGTGGCACAGAGAAGGCAGAAGGAGCCGATTGAGCATAGCACCTAAAGAGGGGAGGGGGGGGGATTACTGGGGGGTGGGGTGACGAGGGAATAGGCCAACATCAGCAGGAACAGTAGCGTCCATCAACGTAGGTTTTGAGGTATCACACAAGTAATATTTGACGGAAACTGGAAAAAATCAAATATATTTAAAAAAAGCTTTTATAAATGCTTGAGATCATCTTTTGCCCTTTTTTTCAAATGATGTTTAATGTGCAAAATGGGAGATAGAACTTGCTTTGTTGTATAAGTCCAGACAAAGTGAACGTTTAACTCCAAACGACCGGCTGTTTATTCCCATAATAATGCATTTCTTCTTTTTTGCTTTTGGACAGCACTTTAATAGCTGACATTAAAGAGCAATTACAATTGAAACAAATACCTGAAGATTTCTCTGATAAATGACTAGTTTTGTTTGTAGACTGCTAACCTCTTCTACTATTGTTATTATAGCCATGTGTAACGTGCATCTAGTTCATGTGCTCCAAATTGATGGAAACAACAATATTTTAAAAGTTTGCTTCAAATTAGCCTGACACTTGGATGGAAACTAGTGAGTTGTTGTGACTGGCTTCACACACACACACACACACACACAGCAGCCAGACTCTGACCTACTGCACCACCGCAGACATCAATCTCCACAACATTTGCTGATAGATTGAGCACATCGGCACACGATGCTATAGATCAGGACTGAAGCATCTCAAAAAAGAGAAGAAAACAATGGGCTTCAAGTCGTCTCCGTGTGCAGATCGTCCCCGTCACCTGGAAGCTTCACAATATTTCTGCATTTCTACATTAACGTTGCTTCTCGTCTGGAGGAAGCTGATGACACGGTTTTTCTCATTGCTGTTACAAGATCATTAGGGTGTTCTTCCCCCAGGCTGCCTGACAATAATAACATCCTGACAGACCTGTCGTTGGTGCAAGTCAAATTTAACGCATCGCAGGGGAACTGCGGAGCATTTTTCTTTCTTTTTTTCCCCCTTCTTTTTGCTGAACGCGTTTTCCAAATATGGAGAAAACCCCATGAATCCTACACTCTTCTCCTATTACACTAATATAGCTCATTTGGTATAAATTCTGTCATTTATTACTGTTTAGCCATTCACCGTTTAAAAGGGCTCTTCTGCTGCAAGCCCCTCACAGCGCTTTGTGCTCACTGATTTCCAGTGCACTCCACATTTCAATATCTTATTAATACAGAATTAACCAACAAGCCAGCTCGCGAAGAATTAAAAAAGGATCTCTTTAAATTAAAAAAAGCTGTTACCTTCACCAGTCCACACATTTCCTGGTTAAAAACTCATTATAATAGGTCTTCCACCATCTATTTGTTAGCTGTATCAAAACAGAGGTCTTAATGTGAATGCATAATTCATAATTGAATAAAAAAAAAATCTGAATTTTGAAAGAGGGAGAAAAAAGCTGCTAACCACATTCATGAATGCTTCACTGCTTCCTAATTGCAATGCAATTATCACATGTTATGAACAATGTGAACTCTTAAGCAAGTAATTATAACACAAGGAAACCTCTGACGACCTTTAATATTTCCTACTTGAGGTACAGCTTTACTAACATTGATACAAATGAGATTTTAATCTGAACATCAGCTCATCTAATCCTGCCAAATTGGCAAATGGCTCGATTACAATTTTTCTTTTTTGAGAATTCATTTTTAACATCATTTTTTTTTCACTGCAGCAGATGGATGATTGGAAGCGCAATGCATGTTGTTGTTTTTCATATTAACTTTTTTTTTTCTAAAGACATCCCTTGATGATCTATTGTCGTATGCATGTATATGAATGAGAATTTCGAGGCTGGATGTATTCCCTAATGGCGACACAACAGTTTGTGGCGTAATGAATCTCCCTCGCCGGTCCGCTGTCACAGTGCACAGATCTCAGACTGGAGGAGAGGCAACAGCACCAGCCACCAGAAGCGCAGGTGGTAGCGATATAGGCCAGTCCCCCAGGCACTTGTAGCTGAAAGTTGTGTGTCTTGTATAGTGCCTGTGTCCATATGGCTGCCTGTCTCCCTCTTTTAGCAGACGCCGGCTCCACGCAGGCCACCTTCCCTCAGCACCGATCGCGCGCGGTTAGCCGTGGTCCCGCGCCTCCCGCCATATGGAAGATGTTGTAAAGTTTGTTTTTCAGGGGGATGTTCCCGCTATTTAGACTTGATTGCGCGAAGCCGTGCGCTCCCCGTAGACGCGTGCTTGTCAGCCCCTGGTGACATGGATCGGTCAGTAGATGAATGGATACCAGGCTGGGATGTTTACAGTTTGTGCACAGTGTGAAAGTTCCTGATGCCTCGGGGGTGGTGAGGGTAGGGGGGGGTTCATTTGCCCTCACTCCTCCAGGTGGGCTCTGAGACACGATGCAGCAGACGGCGCAGGAAAGCCGGCGACCGGGGGAGCGCCCCCGCCCCCCAGCAGTCCTGATCAAAGTGAATTGCAACATGGCTCAGTGATACTAAATAATTACATATTGATTCGGTTGTGTTTTCGCGACACGGGTCCCCCTCTTTTAAGAGCAGAGCAAACAGAGATCACACAGGTGCGCTGGTTCCACACAGCCCCAGGATCACAGAGAACGCCAGAGTCTGCGTTGCCGCTAACCAGGCTGCGGCTGTAACCGTGGACGCCATCATCTCTGACCTCTGCTCACGTTACGTGCACCGTAACCGCGTTTGTATTCATGGTTGTCTCTCTGTCGTCTCTCTCTCTCTCTCGCTCTCTGACAGATCCACGCTAGAAGAGCCCTCCCCCCACAGTCACCCCCTCTACGGCCACGGCGTGTGCAAGTGGCCCGGATGCGAAGCCGTTTTCGACGATTTCCACTCATTCCTCAAGTAAGTAAAAAAAAGTGACGCTCAGGAGCCACGTTTCAGGCTCGTTTTTTGGGTGGATTACACGTTGCGTGACCCCCGGCGACTCCCAGGCACTACAGGTGCCGGCGGGTTGTTATTGCTGAGTGTGGGCGCCGGGGTTGGGCCCCTCCGCTGTCAAGGGTACTGCGGCGGGGTCTCCTCCTGAGAACGGCATGGGCCTCTAATTCCTGTGATAAGTGCAGTTCCCATGGTGACGGGGGCCGTTTTTCCCAAACAAACAACGGTAGGATGTTTATCTGTGGCAGCCCACACTTAGGGTGCGCTGCATGTTTGCCCTTGTCACTGGACAGGGGGATTGGTGTGTGTGTGTGTGTGTGTGTGAGTGCCTCGCTCAGCTCTTTCCGTACCCCCCCCCACCACCACCACCTCCTTTCTCATGCTTTACTTCTTCGTGTTGTTCTTTTGTGGTACACAGTGTTTCCATTCAAAAGCAGAAAGTTCACCTCCTCCCCCAGCTTCAGCCGACTCAGCATCACCTGCTGCAGACCACGTCTCTGGTCCTGAACCGTGTTAACGGGCCTGACCCCGTCGGGCCCTTGTTTGGTACCATGAGTCGCTGTCTGAGTCAGACCCCTGGTTTACTAATCAACGCTGTTGCGCGGCGTGCTGTAGGTAATCCAACACATAACAGCGCCATGGTTACGGGAGGGATGAAAACATCTGCGTCGTGGCAGCAGATCAATGGCTCACTGTCGCCCCGGATTAGTCGCACTTTAAACAAGATATGACACAATTCCATTATCCTAAAACAAGCGCTCGGCGAACACACGGTTTCCTCGCAGACAGCAGGAGACAAAGGTGTGTGTGTGCGTGTGTGTGTGTGTGTGTGTGTGTGTGAGGCAGCCTCTCTCACACACACACACACACACACAGCTGAAAGTTTAGACTTTTCTTCGTCAACATTTCGAATCCTCTTTTGATCATTAGGTAAATCCACTCTGAGCGCAGGTTGCCTTTGAAAAGCGAATCACACACGAGATCGTAGCTGGATATGAAGCGCAGGACCGTTTCTGTTCAAGATGGAAAAAGGGGAAGTTGTGTACTTTTATTTAATAAACTTCTTGTGACACGTAGTTATTAAACCACGTATCACACACAAACACTTTCACACATAGACACACATATTTGAGCTTTGGGAGGGCCCCTTTAAATCCATCAGTATTTATTGTATTCTGACATTGCCTCACCCTTTGTTTATAGAAGAGAGAGGAATTAAATTCTGCGCGCCCGGTAAAGCTCTGCCTTAAAAAGTTTCTAAGTGCACTCTGCTATGTTTTTACAAGTGTTTTTATCATGGCAACATCTTGTTTACTTTAGTTGCCTGCTCAAACTGCTTGGAACATGTTAAGAAAACATTTGGGGAGAGTCTCCACAAAGCTGCCTTTGTTTAACAGCAGGCGAGAGTGCGAGCAGCTCACCAAGGTGTTAACTCTCAAACCCTTAAGCACTTCCACATGAAACCCAGCAACTGATACTGCAGGCCTCCTAAAAGAATCAAAAATAAAAACAGAGAATACATCAGCCGTTAAAATGCTCGTACAAAAAAAAAAAAGTCTCCTAAGGCTGGGAGAAATGTTGAAAATACAAGTGGCGCGAGGTGTGTGTGTGTGTGTGTAGTCAGCAGAACACGGTGTACTGTGCAACAGAGAGAGAAAGAAAGGTGAGGAGGACTCTAACGTCAACCAGATTTCAGCTCCACATGCCAACATTAACAACTAACACGGGACTGAAATGTTGTTTTAAACTGCGTGTGTATTTACTCTATCTTTTAAAGAAAACATTACATACCTACACGCGCTATTTTGATAAATACAAAGCACCGATTCCCTGTTCCTGTTTTTCGGGTTCAGCACACAGATGGGTGGGGTCGGGTTCAGAGCGGAGCCCGGTGTTTTTTATCGGGGTCAAGGCCCATCTCTTCAGTGTCCAGTCAGAGGTCAGAGCCAGTGAAACACTGCAGTGCCCTCTAGTGCCGCGCCGTCTGCCTGCTGAAACACACCTCACTGCATTCCTATAATTGTTCAAGTTTGGAGTTGTATGAGGTCTCGCTGCAAACCAGTACATGAGCAACACAAGCAACAGAGAAATAAACATATATTAAAATAAAATATAGATGTAAAGATGTGAAATGATTGGAAATGTGTTTCAGCAATGTAAAGTGCATCTTAAATGTAAATGCTGCTTTAAAGACGTGTGCGTTCAATTTAAAATAAATTTCTAACCAACAGTTAAGAAGA